>JAQQPU010005415.1:34309-44406 GCA_029168905.1 Artemia sp. Kazakhstan ARC1039
GGTTAGAGGGAAACAAGGATTTTAGTATCTGAGAATGTGGAACCATATCATTTTTTAAATCCTCTGAAAGTCACCACAGAGCTGATTTTTTTTCCCCTGATGCCCTTATTTTATGCATAATTTTTTTTATAGCCTGGCACACGCTGACATAAATGTATGACTTGAAGTAGAGTTACTACATCCTCTAAATCAACATCAATAAATACATCATTAGCTTCAACTAGTTTGCCCTGGAACTTTTTATGGATAGTAACTGCAAGGATGCCCAACAGTTGACCTCAAGTCGTTTTGGCGGGACTAATAAAAAAGTCATGTTCATCTGACAACGCAAGCTACATAGCATTATCTGAGTTTAGAAGGTGTTCAACAAAGCACACTATATCAAACAAACTAAAAGTAAGGGATAAGACATCTAACTTTACTCCCATTCATGTTGTGGAGCAGAAGTTTAACACTAGTTGGGTCTTGGGGGTATCACTGGGAGCTGAATGCCTCTTAATCTCCAGGCATTGGAAACTGCAGCTAACATGATTACCAGAACAGTTTGCACATTTCACATTAGTTGGCATACATGGACTATTGCGGGTCTTACTTTGACCATTATTGCCACATCTACTACACTTCAAATCCTTTATACAATCAGAAGCGATATGGCCAAAACCATGACACATATGACACTCTTTGGGTCTAATCACGGGCTTCAAAACATGGAACAAGGAAAATTCAATTATGATGCCAAATCTCTCAGCATGTTCAAGATCTTCTTGACTGCTAAAGGTGAGCTACAAAACAGAGCTGGTAATACCAAAACGTCTTGAGCTGGTAATACTAGTAATCAAACTGGGAATGGTAGATGTGTTGTACTCTTTATCAACGCAAATTAGACATAAATGTTCGTTTTTTACCACTTTTGAACAAACGTTTAGGCCTGCAGAAATAGTTACTGGCACACTCATGGCAACAGCTTCATCAGACATATGTAAGATAGGATAATCACGTTTTAGCTCCACATGCTTTACCTTCTCAGCACAACCAATTTTCTGTATAAATTCATGCTGCTTTACTGGGTTGCTTGATTTTAGCTCTTCTGGTAAGTTAGTAAGAATAACCGGGACAGAATTAGACATAGTTGGAGGAGCAGAAGGCCACTGAACTGGGCTAGGAGGGATAGTGCATGTGGTTTCTTGCTTTTCCACAAGAAAGTTCAGGATTATAACAGTGTCATTCAAACAAGATGCTATAATAGTATTTGGCTCATTAGGTATTAACAGTACATCAGACAGATCAAGAATAGAAAACTTGGGCAAGCTTTCATTTGATCTTAATCAAATTTCAAGCAAATCAGAAATATAACCAAAAAAAGTAGAAGCTGGATGGATTCCTCTACGTTTCTCTGCAACATCTAATCCAAATATAATTTTACACAATTCCATCGTTTCTCTGAGGGAATCCTTACTAAAAAAACTTTGCTGCATGCTTTTCAATCATATCTTTATCAATTTTGTTAGTTATTTGCCTTTGAAAAATTTCACTATGGGAGATATATCAATTTTATATTCCATCACTTATGCCATACCTTGTATTCATAACAGCTATCTATAAATCAGAATCGAGAGACAGGCAGTCAAGCAAGAAATATCATAGAGAAATAGAGTAAAGGAAGTTTTGTTAAAATTTGCCCAGAAATTATTGTTAGGCAGGGGGGGGGGGGTGGTGCACTGATCAAGATTTTGCCCCAGGTGCAAGAGGCCAGAACCACCACTAATCATGATTTCAAGTAAAATTTATGTTCAAAATTCAATTTTTCTCATGCAGATGAAACACTATTTTATCAAGTCAAAATTGCAGTAAACCTCTGAACCCAGAAAATAAAATGTACGCTTGGAAGGTGTTATCAAGTTGCTATCTATACCCTTTCCCAATTTCTAGTGCTTTGAAGATTGCATAGATGACAGGTTTATACCTATCTGAATTTTGACAAAAAAAAACGTTGTGCCTTAATTGTATGTATTCAATCTCTTTTTCCTCAGCTCTATTTGTGAAAATGTGATTAGTATTGTTTTATCAGGGTTTTAAGGTATTGAAAACTTTTGCCTGAATTTAAGGAGTAGATCATTGAATCTTTATTAAATATAAAAAAAACATGTTTTTTTAAACTAAAAGTAAGGAGCAACATCAAATCAAACAGAAATTATTTGGTATATGAAAGGGGCTGTCCCTTCCTCAACGCCTCACTCTTTATGCTAAAGTTTTTCATTTTTTTAAAAAGTAGAGTTTTGAGTAAGAGTCGAACTTTAGCGTAAAGAGCGGGGCGTTGAGGAGGGGACAGCCCCTTTCATATACGGAATAATTTCTGTTTGTTTTAAGCTTTAATGTCACTCCTTACTTTCAATTAAAAACAAACTTGTTTTTTTCTTATTTAATTTCTGAACGTTTTTGAACTAATGCAGGTTTTGAAGATTGCTCACCATACATGAATAATTAAAACGAAATTTGCGTATTGATTTTATCTTTTTTAACTAATTATAACCTTATAGTAACCTAAGTTTGATTTTGTTCCAGTTTTTTAAGAATGACTCCTGAATCACAAAGGCTGTTTAATTAGAATAATAACCTCTTTTAAAAGTAAAAAAAAAGATTTATCGTAAGAGCAAGCTATTAAGGAGAGGCAACCCCCCTCATATACGTAATATTTTCTGTTCGTTTTAAGTTTTAATGTTGCTCCTTACTTACAGTTGAAGAAACTTGTTTTTTTATATTTAATTTCTGATTGTCTTTTAAATAATGCTGGGAAATCTGACGCCCCGTTCATCCATGGAAAGATCCTCTCACGTAATCTTCTCCTTCCAACCTCCTCCCTACCAGAAAAAATACCCCCTAAAAACGTCTGTATATTTCCCAATAACCAATACTATATGTAAACAATGGGCAAAGTTCACAACTCTCAGCCCTTCCCCTGGGGACTCTGGGGGGTTATCTCATCCTCAAACACATAGTTGTTAGATTTTTCTACTATGCTGAACAAAATGGCTGTCAAAATTTTGATCGGTGACTTTGGGAAAAAAAATGAGTGTGGGAGGGGGCCTAGTTACCTTCCAATTTTTTTTGGTCGCTTAAAAAGGGCACTATAATTTTTTATTTCCATTCGAATGAGCCCTCTCGTTATATTTTAGGATCACTGGGTCAATATGACAACCCCTGGGAAGAAGAAAAAAACAACAAATAAACATGCATATGTGATCATGTATGAACTTTAAGTTTGTAATTGTTTTGTTTTTAGTATTAATAAATTGATTGATTGATTGATCTTTCTTTTGGCAAAAAATTCAAAATTCCACCATTTTGCAGATAGGAGCTTGAAACTTCTACAATAGGGTTCTCTGATACGCTGAATCTGATGGTGTGATTCTCATTAAGATTCTGTGACGTTTAGGGCTTTTTTCCCTTTTTTTGAAAATAAGACAAATATTCTCAGGTTCATACCTTTTGGTGAGTAAGACTCAACTTGATGAAACTTCCATATTTGAAATCAGCATAAAAATACCATTATTTTGATATATCTGTGGGTATCAAAAATTCCGTTTTTTTAGAGTTTCGGTTAGTATTGAACCAGGTCACTCCTTACTTACAGTTCATTACCACGAACTATTTGATTAATCTTATAAATCGGGATTGAACAAAAGTATGAATCTCAAAGAATTTTTTTGTGCCTGGTTTGAACAATACATCTATTTCTCAATGTTCCCCTTTTTTAAAACAAAGATTATCAAAGGTCATCAAAGGTCAGTGCCCCTTAGAGGAGTGGGTGGGGTAAGTACTTCTAAACATGTTCCCAGAAGACTATTGAGGCTCTGGATTTATTCCTATGAGTTTCAGTCAACTTGCTCAACTACTTTCCAACAGATAAATCCCCTCATCTAGAATTTTACCCAGAAAACAACTAGAGTATGTTTGAAATGGTAAAAATCAGTACCAAATGTAATTCATTGTTAGCAAAACTGTATGTTATGGGTTTTGTCATCTTGGAAAGTAGTTGAGTTAAGTGAATGAAACTTCCAGGAATGGATCTAGAGTCCTAATGATATCCTAGGGATATTTTTTTGAAGTATCTACCCCCTTCCTCCTTCTAAGGACAGTGACCTTTGATAACCTTGAACAGTAATTGTTTTACAAAAGTGAAAACCTTTCAGAAATAGATTTACAGCTCAATTGAAGGACAAGAAAGCCTCATGTCTAAGCTCAATCCAAGATAAAGGTAAAAAAAAAAAAAATGTCTATGCAGTATCATAACCCCTTGAAATAAAGAAAGGGTAGATGCAGTACCTTGACAGCATATTTCCAACCTATGGCTCTGGGTTCATTCCTGAAAGTTTCATTTCACCAACTCAGACTGCTCTCCAAGATAGAAAAATTCCCTTATCTAGAACTTTATTTATTTGACAATAATTTCTAGTTCATTTTAATTTTTTTTAGCCTTTACTTGTAAATATCTTACAATAATAATCATGACTATGTTACATGACAAAAGGAAACATTTCTATTATACCTGTAAAAACATCAAATAGAAACGCCACATTAGTTCTAAAATCCTCTCTAGCCAAATCTGGTAAAAGTTTGTGTTATAATTAAGGAATGTTTTTGCTTCAAGTTTTTTCTCTATCTTTTTTTGGCTATTTTTCAAATATGCAAGAACTTGTTCTTCACAAGTCCACTGCAATTAAAGCTGGAAAAATACAGGTTTTTCTTATTCAAAAATGTCAATTTAGTATAGTATAGATTTCCAGGATAATGTGTATAGCTCAGTGAGAAATTTGCATTGCTACATAATAAAACCTAGCTCCCATTTCATTTATTCAAAAATTAAGTAAAGGCTGCTCAAAGTTAGTAGAGTTTTGGTAGACTCAAAAATAATACTGGTAGATAAAAATGGGTAAATGTTTTTCTTTGTTATTTTTTTTTCTACAATGGTTCTTTGACAGCCAAAAAGAATGTTTTCCTCATTGGAATATGCCATTGTATCCTGTTTTTGGCAACCCTGTTGAATATCTCAATTTACAACGCTGCTTTGTTAAAATCAGTACATAATGTTTTTCAAACAAATTTGATAAACCCTCAACCTTAAACATAACTAGGGCAGCTATAAATTCACTTTTTTTAATTTGTAACCAATGCGTAAAGAAGCACATAAACTTTAATCATAAATATAGCATTTTTGTTGCTTACACCCTTGACTTGCTGATCTAACCTTCACAAGCTTACACCCCTTACTTGCTGATAACCTTCACTAGCAACATTGCCACATAAGAGAAGTAAAAATGAAATTAATATTCAGTGGCACTCTCTTTTTTAATTTTAAAAACTACATTTTCCTTTAAAGATTTGATGGGGTTCAGTGTCTGGAATTTGAACTATGAGAACCTGAGCACTGTTTTGCTGAATCCAAAGTAAAATGATGTGAGGTTTTAAGGATTTCAGTTACCAAAATTTGCATGAAATCAACAATAATTTGAATGTTTAATATTTATTGGTAGATTATGAAACCAAATTTTCAATCATGCACTTTTCAAAAAAAAAATCATGAGATCTCATGATAAATTGGTTGGTATGGAAGCACTGTATGAACCATGCATTTATGGCAATTCATATAGTTCTGTTTTGAAGAAACAAAAATTTTTAGTATTGTAACCCAATTGCAACAATAATTAAAATACTTTGAGTTATAACCTAACAAAACTATAGTGTGGAAGTCTGACAATGCTTAAATCAAGCTTCAAGTGAAACCCAGGTTAAATCTGACAGAAACTGCAAAGACAGTATATAGTTGTATAAAACCAGGGAATATTTCAGTGAGTGTTTCATTTAATCAAAAATTGTATCCAAAACTGCTGTTATTTTATATTAAATCCCGAAATAGGAGAAAAATAATAAATAATTTGAACAAATCTATATATTGAAAAAATAATCAAAAATAACAAGAAAGAAAAATGAGCAAAAATGGGGTTTTTAAAGGCCAAATGAAAATACTGACAAAACACATCAAAGCGAATATTTCGAGGGGACAAACGCCTCTCTTCTTCAGTGAGAAACGAAAAAATATATTCAATGATAGTGCCGAAGAAAAAACGAACCAACAAAATAAAACGCTGAAAGTCAATGTGAATGTGAAAAAAAAAACAATGAAAAAAGCCAAAAAATTAAAAGATGAATAAAATTCAATAAAAGCCAAAAATTATAAGGTTGTTAAAAGCCAAAAAACTAAAAAAAAAAGCCAAATTCAACAAAAGCCAAAAAACTTCTATGGCTGTTAGGTATTTGGTTATAATTCCTATAATTTTTGGCTTTTATTGAATTTTATTCATCTTTTTTTTTTCATTGCTTTTTTCACATTCACATTGACTTTCCACGTTTTATTTTGTTGGTTTTTTCTTCGGCACTCTCATTGAATGTATTTTTCCGTTTCGCGCTGAAGAAGAGTGGTGTTTGTCCCCTCGAAATATTCGCTTTGTTGTGTTTTGTCAGTATTTTCATTTGGCCTTTAAAAACCTCATTTTTGCTCGTTTTTCGTTCTTATTATGTCAGGCCAATGAAATTAAGAAATTATCATAATCAAAAATATATTTGATGCGCTGAATACTAATATGATTGTGCCTGGTATCTGGTCAACCAAAGTTCTTGCCTTATTTTATAAAACAGAAAGGTACCATTTTATGGTACTTAAAAAAACAACTATTCTATTCAATGGTCTTTTCAAATATACCAACTGCTACCATTTAAATTGCATCCCAGTCTATATGCAAAAGTTTGCTGGTTTTATGGGTTTGCATAATTGTTTGTGCTTATTTCCTGTTTCTTGTCAACTGTTGGCATGTGATACCCAATAAAGCCAATTTGATAAAAACCAGCTCTTCAGCTAATGGGGGTGAACTTCGCTTGTAGGATAGAAATTAGGAGAGCTGGCGTTTCCCCCCGGACCCCCCTCACTTAGATAGTTCCCTACACCAAAATTGAGCAGCCACCGAGAAAGTGCAAACTGCTGATCGGATGTATGAAGGGATAACAAAAGGACCCGATATCAAAAACAGTTTTACGACCGGGGCTGGTTGGTCTCCATCACTTTCGACTTATAAAAAATAGCTAACTCTCAATTTGCGATTAAATGAGTATCCTCCAAAATTTCTACAACCAAGAGGGGAAGGCTAGGGACGAGGAAGAGGCAGCTCCTTCCTATGCGGAATAAATTCTGCTAATTTTGGAGTTTAATTTTACTCTTTACTTTCATAATAACAGCGTAGACCAGAAATATTCCTAGAAATCAAGACGGATTAAATATCGATTTCCACTTTCACCCCAGCCTCTTCCTTAGAACTAATTTTTTATTTCCCTGAAGGCTCAATGAGAGTTAGGATGATTTGGGATTAAAATACACCCTTCGAGGCATCTGCCCCCATCCCTAACAGCAAAACAATCAGAAAATCGTAATGTAGAGGTCTAAAGCTCTCATCTACAAATGTTTGGTGTATTTTATTACCAAGGAAAGATTATGGATGTGTGATCACTTTCACATTTCAAAAGGGACCGAACATCAAAACAATTCTAGGACAGGGGGAGAAATACATTTAACCCTTATCACTCTACTATAGGCAACGCTATAGCATTGCCTCTGACTTAAACAGGTGAGTTGAACCTTCAATTTCTCTTCTAATTAACATTCAAGTTTATCCATGGGGAATATGGGAAGGGGGGGGGTCCACGGGTGGAAAGATCTAGGCCCGGAAATCAGATATAAAAAGGAACATGATATCTGATTCCCTACTCAGTGCTTGTTCAACGTTTAGCAATCACAATTACACCCCAGGCCTCCCTCCCTAATAGGGCCAGATGTAGCCTTTTGCTGGGCCTATATACTGATCAAATGCTTTTGATCAGTATTAAGCATAAAAAAAATGCAAACCTACTGAATTAGAAAACTTGTCTCTAGCCTAAGTCTACAACTGGTCCCATTAGAAAAGGAGGTTAGGAAACAATTGCAATGACAGTGATCATATTGGTAAGGTAAAGTCCAAGATGTTGGGCGTTTTTCTATCTCAGAAATTTGTTGAGTTAAATAACTGAACCATTTTGGAACGAATTTAATGCCTAAGTTATGGCCCAAGAAGGTGCCATCAGGCAACTATCTCTGCTCTTTAATTATTTCAATGGCTTAGAAGATTGCACTGAAGACAGGTCTATGCATATCTAAGTCTTGACACAAATTTCTTACCTTGATTTTGCGGTTTTAGGATCGTTTTCCTTGGTTCTAGGTTTTGGAAACATGGCAGAATTTTTAGCTATGTCAAGGCTTTTTTCAGTATTCAAGAAACAGTTTTGCAATTTTTTAAACCTTATAAATCAAGATTCAGCATAGGTATGAGACTCAAAATATTTTCCTTGTGTATATTTGTAAAGGTTTTGCTTTTGTAATACAAAAATAGTCTAAGGTCATTAAAGGTCATGACCCTCTGGAGGGGGGAGGATTAGAGGTAGATACTCCAGAAGATCTTCTCAGGGCATCCTTGAGGCTGTGTGTATGTTCTTGAAAGCTTCCTTCATCTAAATCAACTGCTATGTATGTTCATTGTATTCATTCCCTTCATAAATAAGAAAGGGAGAAATTACATATTTTTCACTAAGTGCCATAGGCTACATGTTGAATTTCATTGCATAATCTCGTCACAATATCGTCACAATATTGTCTCAATCTCGTCTGTTATGCAATTTTCATTAATTCCTGTTATGCAATTTTATGCATTAATTCCTGTTATGCAAATTTGCATGTGCTAATAGCTTTTAATGAGTAACTTAAAAATTTCTACATTTATTTTGTTTAGAATCAACATGATTAGGATATCTTGTTGTTGCATATATTAAAACTTTTTAGAGTTTCCATTTCCATTGACAGGGTTGCTCTTTACCTAAAGTTTTCTAGTACAAAAAAAATGTGTGGAATACCAACAATTATTAATAGGGTCATCATATCCATGGTTGTAAAGGTGAATTCCTCAAACAACCCTGTTTTATAGCAATACTCACTGTAGGGACTGCTCTGTAAAACAAGAAAACATTAATCAATACCCCACCTCCCCTTTTTCAGCTCTGTGCCTGTATGCATGTGAATGTAATCTCTTAGGTTTTATTGAAAAAGATTGCTACAGCGGAAGGGGTAATATCACTCCCCGTCACCAATACTTAAGGCAACGACCAAAAATATTCCTGGGGATCATATAGGTCAATGTTTGTTTTAGTCAGTCCTTATTACTACTGGATAACTGGCTCAATCCTTCTTGGAAAAAGAACAAAATTCTATATGTTTGTAAATATGAGCTTGAAACCTCCACAGCGGGGTTCTCTAATGTTCTGAATTACATGTTATGATTATCATCAAGATCATTTGCCTTCTTGGTGGTGTTTTGCCCCCTTTTTCCTAAAATAAGGCAAATTTTCCCAGGATTGTAGCTTTTGATGTGCAATTTTGAACTTAATCAATTTTGTACAAGGGTCGTTTTTTTCAAACTTCGATAGGCTATAAAGGAAAGACAAGTTCATATAAAATAATAATTTTATTACCAAAAGATTGATACACTTACTATTACTTTTTAATATAATCACCGAAAAAATTGAGACATTTGTCTTAATAATAATAAAATAATAAAAAGCTTCCTCAATTTCATTTTCTTGAAGGTATTTTTCATAGTTAGTGCTTTTTTTCTTTTTTTGATATGTTTACTCTGTTATTTATATTTTGTTATTAATGGATTATAAATAAAATAATAACAGTAATATCTGTCGAAAAGCTATTAAATAACCTCTTCAAAGAACGTTGCTGCCAATGAAATCAAATAATCCTTTATGTTGGTTTGAAAGCGCATCCCTTCAAGCCCGGTCTTCAGTTAACCAAAAAGATGAAAGTCTCTAGGTGCTAAGTCAGGACTATACAGCAGACGATCAAAAAATTTCCATCAAAATAATTCGAGAAGCCGTTGAGTTTAACAAGCAGAGTGTGGACGCGCATTGCCATTGACCAGAACAACTCCAGTACGAGTTGAGAGAGATGCACAGCC
>JAQQPU010005416.1:0-18552 GCA_029168905.1 Artemia sp. Kazakhstan ARC1039
CTGTTGGGGGGGGGGAGGTATTATTTTTTTTTAACAGTTCTTGTAGAGTTTTCTTGGACTCAAACCTTTCGATCCTTCCATTACCCAAATTTTATGCAAAATGATAAACCAGGTTTCAGGTTCTTCTTACAGGCTTAAGTTGGACATAGCAAGAATAGGTAAACACATCAGCAGGCAAGAAGGACGGGTAAGAGCACTTCATTTTACTTTATCCCCCCTCTAATGGTCAAATATATAATTTACCCTTGGGTTTATCCATAGTTTTTCCTGATTTCTATTAAAAACTGACCATTGAAAAGAAAAGTAAAATGTCCGCAGCTTGAGCACGGCAAAGTCCAAAAATAATACTAAAAAACAAATTATCAAGTAAAATCACCCCGTCATCAAAGGTTAATAATATATTCTGCTAATTTTGTCTTTAAAAGTGATTGGCTATTCAGATTTTAAAATCTAGTATTTAATTTAAGCCTATTTGCTATA
Organism: Artemia sp. Kazakhstan ARC1039; assembly: GCA_029168905.1. NCBI lineage: Eukaryota > Metazoa > Arthropoda > Branchiopoda > Anostraca > Artemiidae > Artemia > Artemia sp. Kazakhstan ARC1039. Next base: position 481 of record JAQQPU010005416.1, read on the forward strand.
GAAAGAATTTGGTATGTTATTGAAAATTTATCTCTTTCACATTTAACCGAGGGAATTCTATAAGCTCCAAAACGAGCCGACGAAGAAGCGAGTGAGTGGGGGTGACAAGAATATGTGATTAATTAAATGAATCACATATTATTAGAATGAATCATAATTTTAGTAATTAACATAATAATTCCTTCTTTTCTTCTGAACCACAATTACGAAATCGCTAACAAGCGACAGCAGTACGCACCCGTTCCTGATTTAAAGCTGGTTTCCTTACTTAGAAAAACTCATTCTCTTCCAAAATTTTGCAAATTTTGGGTTAAAACACAGATAAACCCTGGATCTAAAAAATGTTTTAGTCAGAATAAAAGTCTTCAAAAGATCTTTTTTGTCTCAATTCCTACCAAATAAATCTCAAAGAAGGCTTACATTTTTATCTAGAGTTACTTCAATTGCAATCTTGTCAGCATCAAACGTCGTGAGCATTCTCGCTTTGTTTACGGGAAGATTCACTAAAGGACCGGCAGCTGAAGGCAATTGCTTCAAACTCTTAGCATCGAACTGTACCTAAAAGATTGACTCAAAAATGAGGAAACAATAAAACAAATTACCAAATAATGAGCAGACATGATCAAACTAAAACTGAAAATTTAGTGTCCTTTAATTAAAAATGACGGAAAAAGGATGTGGCACTAGACTCCCTTGGTCTAAACCGGCAGTGCTGAACTTGGTTTCATGTCCCTTCAACCGAGGAGCAATGGGGCTGGGAGCAAGTCATCCTGTGCTTTCCCACACCTTTTCTGTTTAGCTACCCCACATTTATCCAGGAACCCATTTAAAGCTCACTCAACTCTGGAGCTTACAGAGTCGCGGCACTGACCCCCATCCCACACCAAAGAATCAGCGACACCACTTCAATAAAAATGAACAATATATTGCACTGCAAAGTGCTGGTGATCACAGTAGTGTTGACGACCAGGGCTACAACATTTTTGTATAAAAAAAGAATAGAATGATCGCAAAATGAAGGATATAATTTTCCAAGTGCTTTTCTACTGTACCTCCCTCTGTTTGCAATTTTTTTTTTTTTTTTTGCATTAGAAACTGTCAGAGCCCTAAGTGTTTTGAGATTATTAGTAATGTGAAGACCAAGCCACCGAAATGAAGAGACACAGGGAATAGAGAAAAAATCACAGTTAAGAGAGAGACTCGCACTCGAATTAAATGAAGTATATTCGCACTTATCAACGTTCAACATAAGCCCAATCCGTCTGAACTGGTCTGAGATCCAGCTGACAGAATGTGAAAGCCCAGCCATAGAACGACTGACAAGGAGAACATCGTCCACATAAGCGAGATAGGAGACATCAATTCGATCAGAAATGAAAGTCGAAGGCAAAGATGAAAGGATAGGAGCAATACATAGCTTAAAAATAGTTGGAGAAAGCACACCACCTTGACGGACCCCACGCCGAAGAAGCACATTTGAATCAGAAACTACTCCATTAAATTTTACCCGAATAAAAGAGTTAGAATACCAGTACCGTAAAAAAACAAAAACAATAGAATGGTTAATATTACTGGAAAAAAGTGAAAAGAGTGCATATGAGTGGACAATACCATCCAAAGCTTTCGAAAGATAAAGAGCACAGATATGAAGAGGAGATTTATTATTAACAGATTGCAAGAGGAGGGAAGCTAGAACACGATGGGCGTGCTGACATCCCAGCCTTTTTTGAAAACCAAATTGGTTTTCATCAAAATTAAGATTTTCTGAAACAGAAGGGAGAAGAATATATTACAAAATTTTTGCTAAGATTGCACGAAACAGTAATTGATCGATAAGAACTACACTCTGACAAAGTTTTTTCACGCTTCAAAACCGAGGTGACTGTGCCACAGAAAAAACTGTCGGGAACCATAGAAGCAGATAAACACATCTGAAATAGTAGCTGAAGGTGATCTATCAAAGTTGGGCAAACTACTTTTAGATGATAAGAAGAAATTCCGTCTTGATCAACAGAGCTAGATTGCATGTTCTTAATAGCTTGACGAATATCAACAGTAGAAACTGGTAATACATTACTCTGAGAAATATGATTAGGCAAACACGACTCAAGAAGATTACTAAAAAGCTTTTCTACTTCCCGGTTCCCCTTGCCAAAAATATCATTATAATACGACACCCGAGTATGAACTGCTATAGGACTTTCAGAAAACTCACTACTAAGCTTATCCGAATTCAGAACATGACGCCACTCCTTCCTCAACGCAGGAAAGTCAAAACCAGATACCCTAGACTGCCGTAAACGTTTTTTATATGCATGCCTTGTACTTTGCTTCAAATCGAAGACAACTCCTCGATTTGGCCGACCGCAAGACACCCATTTCGTAGCCAAAACTTAGCTTTATTCTTTACAACTTTTAACTCTTGGTCCAAAACCCATTCTGGTTTTCTAGTTTTTACTTTTCAAGAGGAACAGCAGTCGCCTCTGCTTGTCTTAAGCACCAAATTATTTTATCATAATATTCATTTAGAGACTGCTTATCATTTGAAAAACGGTCAGTAACTTGAAGCAAATGGTAAGGAACTTTTATAGAACCCAATAACGCGGACAACGTAGTAATATAAAGTGCGGAATTAGCTCTACTCCAGTTATTCCTGTAAAACCACTTAGAACTTTGTGTAAATGGTCTAGTAGAACGGAAAGCGACTAGTGAAGCAGAGAACGAAATTGGGAGGTGGTCAATATCACGATTGTCTTCATGAACAAGAACAGTTGATACATTAATATTTGGCGAGGAAACTACATGGTCAATATTAGACAAACCTCCAGATTGGTGAATACATGAATAATCAACACTTTTCTCGAGTATTTTATAAGCAGAAAAAGTATCAAGGACTATATCGGATCGAACTGACTGACTTGTAATATCTGTGTTGAAGTCACCAACCACTATGAAATCATAACCAGTCGATACAACAGACGCAAGAATAGCCTTAGGATTTGCCGAGGCTTTCATATACGCATTTAAAGCAGAAATAGTTTTCTTGCTACACGGGAGGTACACATTTATCAGCACAGTATTACCAAACCGAACCGCAATGGTGAATTTATCACTGTGAAAACGCACTGGAGAGAACAAACTCAGGTTATTCTTAACAATGCACGCGAGGCCTCCAGAAGGTCTACCTAAAGTGACCTCAGCATTAGTTGTGAAAACGGAATGATTACGACTTCTTTTTTACACATTAATACTAGTAGAAATCAGGAGGTGTTCTTGAAGGCATACTATGCCAAACCGGTCACACTATTCATCAATCTTATGCTCCCTTAAACGAGTACCATTTATATTCAGCAAAACAATCGAAACAGGCACAATCATTTCTTCTTGGCAATGATATCTCTCAGCACTTAGCATCTAAGACTAAAGGAGGCATAATTTTCACCACAATTGGCACATCTTGCATCAAGCTGGCAGGGAGAATCCTTGGTGGAAATATGAGGGCCCGCACAGCGTGCACACTTTGCAACGAAACTTGTACAACCAGCTACTCTATGGTCTGGAGAACGGCATTTCAGACAGCACCGAGGTACCGACAGATATTCTTTCATAGATAAGTAATCATATCCATGACATGAAGTCACAAAACTCAAGCTTAACCGTGCCAGTGTCACCGAGCCGCATAGTTTCCATCACACCTAGATATCCTTGAAAGAATGAGAGGTCTAAGTCCTTCTATATTCCTGTGACTATTCCGAAAAACCGCTTAGTGATCACCTTGGATGGAGATTCTGCTAAAATCACTAAAATTGAGTCTTTGAATTCTTCAGCAGCAGATTTTTCAACATTAATTATCCATTTGTCACCTCGCAAACTCAGCTTGGTAACTGCATCATGACAGCTTACTTTATCGAACACTTCTTTGCGTTTTATCGGATCATTTAGTGTTTGCGGCACTTTAGAGACAACAACAGTGGTGTGAGAGTCAGTTGACGGCGTCGCACGGGCAGGCAGTGGTGGAAAGTGATTGTCATACAAATCGAACTTACTTGAAACAGTCTTTAGGAAATGTTCCATTCTATTGAATTTTACGTTCAAACTCGAATAAACCAAAGCAGGGATGACAGGTACATCATTTGGAGAACGAATTACAAACATCGGTAGGTCTATGTCTTCATCGTAACAATTCACGAATATGCTTAACATATCCTTCAGATGGCTTTCCAAAGCCTTCGATCCCTGTCTTCTCGGAAGCTCAGTACCAGGTACGGCCACACCGTAGAGGAGTTTTTCAGCTTCGATTACTGTCAGCAAGTCCAGAAAAAACTCCTTTCCAAACTTCAGTATTTCGTTTTCATTCACTCCATTATCACGGTTAAATTGCAAAAAAAATTAAAACCGGCGAAAAAAAAAAAACAAGTCCATTATTCATTATTCACTGTACATATCATAAGAACCAGATACCAATAAGAGCCAGATATCAATAAGCGAAGGAATCTTAGTTTCCTGCTACCAGATCCCCGCAATTTAAGGGAGTAATACTCCCGGCAGGTACAACGGCCCTTGCGACAAGAAACTCCCCTGTTCTGCTCGCTTATTAGCAAAATTGAATTATAATCAGGTTATTGAATCAAATTAAAAAGATAGTAGAATAATAGAGCACCTTATATGAGTGAGTAAGTATATCCAATGATAAAATAGTCCGTAAATATCAATTTATTATTTAACTTATTGCGAAACTGGCGGTCACTGCAATCCACATTAATTTATTCCAAATTTAATCCGGCTTAAATATCAATAGATGTTCATAGGTCAAATGCTAAATGAGAACTAACAGGCATTTTTTCTTGGACGACGGAAACAGAATTGTTAGCCAGCAGAAATAAATTTTCTCAAACAGGCATTCGATTTTTTAAAGATATTTTCTAACAATGTTAGCTAACAGTCTTTAGTTGGACGGCGGAAACACTATTGTTGGGAAATTATTAGCTAACAGTTCTTTGTTTGGATGGCGGAAAAACTCCTTGAATTAATCTGCAGGAACGATGTATGCTCTTACAGTAGTCAATTTCAAGTGAAGTTCTAGCGCCAAGTTGAATGGAGCTCGCTAAGCTCCATTTTTTCTCTCAATGTCATATATTTATATATTAATTATTTTCGAGACTGTCAAAGATACGCATTATGAATTTTAGTGTTAGGAAGGTACTTTATACGACGGTCCTCAGCTGCAGAATTTCAGAAACAATTATGTTGTCTAGTACAGATGAACGGATCTTTTTGTTTATTTCTTATGAAATACAATCAAAAATTTTCAAAGACAATGGCTGAATATATCAGTGATGAGTCCTTATTTTTGGAAGGAGATCATATAATTTGCAGATGACCCCTTTTTTTAACGGATTCAGAGGCTATTATTTTAACTTTGTTAGAGTATGGATTGTTAGAATATAGAATATTGAATAGAAAATTGTTAGACATTACAATGACTTTACAATTGAATAGAAAAAATATTGAAATAGAAAATTGTTAGAATATAGAATACAGAATAATACAGATTGTTGGAATATTGAATATATTTATTCGCTACAATAGCTAAGAAATGAGCATGTCATGACATAAAAAAAAGACACAAAACAAGGATCAAAAACAAAAACGAATAAATAGCACCACAAAAATATTAAAGTAGCATGTGCTGCTTCAAGGTCAATAAATTAAAATGAGTTAAAAATAAATTAATGTAAAACTAACATATATAAAGAGTAAGTTTACGGTTAAAATAGTGACCGCTTATAAAAAATATATTAGAACATTAAAAAATATAAATTGCTGGCACATTCAAAAGCACTCACAGGTAAAAACCTAAGTTATTATCTGTATATATAATTGCCACTGATTCCAAATCTGTTGTGGCTTCAATTCAAAAAAAATTAGGGGGTGGGGGAAAACGTATTTTTAAACATATAGAGGGAGGCAATTTTGATTATTTCCAATTTTTCCGATGAAAGTACCAAAAAAGGCATTATTCAATAAAAAATACTCCAAAACAAGGTATTCAAAATTAAGAGGGAGGGACGAAAACATCTTTATTTTCTGCGCAATCGATTACATTTCCAGACCCTTTATCTTGGTAACCTCTGCAGTAGTTTCTCTTTGATTATAAAAAATTAAAAGAGAAACAAAGGAGAGTCATTAGTCATGCTAAAAGGATTTTTTCTCGGATTTAAAGATGGGCGACTGTGGAGCTCCAATTGAGGGTAATTATGCCAAATTGATTGGCTATCTCGGAATTTGGATTTTCCATAATTTTACCCTACCTGGACCAAAATTGAAATAGCAGCTCAAAATTAATTGCCAAAATATAATTCTTAGCTAAAATGTTTCTTTTCCATGGGTATCGTTTTTATTTCTGTTTAGGTTACATTTTCTAATCTCTGGTAGTCGTCAAAAGTTATAGGGGGTTTAATTTGAAAACTCGGGTGTTCACATCCTTTTATGAAAAAAGCATTGCAATAGCTGAGCAAACAGCTATTGAGCTCATGGGAGACAATAGTAGTACTCGCTCAGTTTGGCTAGATCCAAATGTATCGACTTGGCTGTCTCGGAGCCGTCCTAGCCGAGTGGTTAGCACTCCGGACTTGAAATCCTGAGGCCAGGGGTTCGAGTCCTGTTGTCGCTGGTTATTTGGTTTGGAACGGGGGTCAATGGTGTGACTCTGTAAGCCCAGCCAGAGTCGACCCAGCTCTAAATGGGTACCTGGAGAAATCTGGGGAGGGGTGAAACACAGGAAGCGTCGGATGATTTGCCCCCCCCCCCCCAACCACGCATTGCACTCCCGGCCGAAGGCATTGGATCAGGAGATCGGTACCTGCGCAGCGCAGACCTTTGGTAAGCATGTGAAAAAGTTTTTTTTAAAGTTTTTTTTTTGTTTCAAACACCTTAGGAACCTTTGCTGGCGCCATGAAAGAAATAGCTGAGGGAGCTCATCAAAACACATATTGGCAGAAGTTTATTATAAACTAAAACATCCACAGACGTACGCAAGTGAAGCGGAGGGGCTCGCCCCCCCCCCCAAAAAAAATCCTAAATTTGTCCAAGTTTTTGGGCATTTATTATTCAAACTGTAAAATAAAGTTGCCTTTACTGTTACCTCCCCCCCTCCCCCCACAAAAAGATTCCCACGTACGTGGATGAATATACATATGGCACAAGTTGGAAACAAATCAATGATATTAAACACGGCATAGCACTTACAAAAATATCCTTTTCTAAGAATTCAATATGGAATTTTTCTCTCGGAAGAGCTGGAATTTTCAACGTCCTTCCACGCAGTTCACTGGAAAAATATATTGTTGGACGATTTGCTTGTTCAATATGCTCTTCCTCTTGAAGGCTATCAGTTAAAACCAATTCTTCGATAAATTTTTCTAAATAAATATAAAGATATTTTGAAAAAACGTAAATATACAAACATGTTTTGATTTTAAAAAATGCGTTGAAGCAAAGTGTATACAAGTAACACTGATATGCTGCCCGGCCCTGATTTGGGGAACAATTGTCGCTATACATTTAGCTCAAAGACTACGACATTATTATGTATTAAATATTAAATTGAGGCGGCATTACTTACCTACCCAATATATCTTTTTTCAGATCTTTCTCACTAAACCTTAAAACAAACTTCAAAACATCATAATTCTTCTTTCAGGCTGTTTTTTTTTTTTAATTTGGTAAATTTTCTCAAATGAATATAAGTATATTACAAGCAAGATGACTGCATTGAAACAAAAGGTATACAAGCAACACTTGAAGATTAAATAAACAGCAACTGATTCTACAACAAGATAAGAATACAAAGGCAAAGGCAATATATATAAAAGATTTATTAAACAGCATAGAAATTCTTGTAATAATTTGTGTACGTTTTCAGTTTAAAAGGCAAGTTCGACAAAAGAAAAAAAAAAGAAGGCAAATTAACGGTTATATGCACATCAAGTTATATGAAACCATAAAAGTCTCAAGGCTTAAGGGGAAGGAACCCCCCCCCCCCCCCGGTGCAAACTTATCCGTTAAAAATCATAATATATTTCTTGCAGTAAACAAGCTTGGATCGATTGCGCTTGGAGGTAACGGGTAGCATGGAAAATGATGTGCACTAGCTCAAAGACTACAACATTATTGGAAATGTCGGAAATGTCAATCATTTGAAATGTCAATCATTATATGGAAAATGCAAATATTTTATTTTGAAAGAGGATAAATAAAAAAAAGGATCTCTTCTGATTTTGCTGATTTCACCAATGGATACAGGCTCTCCTTATATCCTTCTCTATTTCTTTTTGGTATCTGTTGTTTTGGTTCTTTTTTTTTGACGTTCCCATTGTTGTCATTACCTTTTTTTAAGCTTTTTTGTCCAGTCGCAGAAGTTAATACTTTCCATGCAGGTGTGTATAACTCCTATTTTTTTTGTGTAAAAAAAAACATAATAATAACAAATAAAAACGGAAAACTGCACTGTATTACAAGACATTAGATACAGCATTTAAGCAAAGCAAACAGGCCAGTATTTTCGATGCTTCTAAAATCGCATAGGTGAAAACTATTCTTCTTGGAAGGTAAAATGTCAGAAAAAAGATTAAACCCTGTTGTAGAAGATGTTCTTAACCTTTACAGATTTTACACATATCTTACAACCTTTTTAGCTCTACAAGTGAAAAAAAACACACGAAAACAGAAAGACTGTCCAAGGAAAACTTCAAAAATCGGTATGTATCCCTGTGCGTATGCGTGTCAATTAAAACAAAAAACGTATCTTGTATCAACTTAAATATCGATGGAAGAATCCATAGAAATAATTGTTTAAAGTTACTTAGTCATTAAAATAAAGCAATTTTTTTACCTCTGGGTCTAGTTTGAGTCTATTTATTCTTGAAAACCACAATTTTCGTTTGTTGTTTCAAAATTCTGAAGCTTTTAGGGCACTATCACATTTTTGTCAGTGTTGCCACGGTAAACCGAGAAAATAGCTAAATTAATTAGTTCAAATTGACATCAATTTTCGTCCCTGAAAATTGAAACGTTAAGAATCTGTTGATTCCCAAAAACATACAAAACCTTCAATAAAGCTCTATTTTTGTAAGCTGTTTTGTGCCAAATGTTTTTAGCTTTTTTACTGATTATTCACTCATGTTTCTTTTTTTTCAAATTTGGCACCCGCTAGTATTAAAAACTGCATAGTTAGATATGGAGGCCTTTTCCATAAGGAACCGAATTCCGATTAATTTTTTTTAAACATATATGGTTGGGTAGTTTTCCACTTGAGCGCTTCAAATAATCAGATCTCCTTTTCATTCTCGTCAGTATTTTAAGGAAGAAACCAGAGAATTTAAGGCTATGTCATATTTTTTTATACTTTAACTTTACACTTTAACCACTTTAATAACTTTCACAGCCAACACATTTGACTAATTCATATTTCACTTATTGGCGATAAATATTTTGAAGAAAAGGGAATAGCCGTATGGCTATAAAAAATGGGAGAGAGTTAAAAATTAGGGCTACTTGTGAATCACAGGTTGTGATAGATTTAAGTTTCGGATAAAATAAAAGCCAAGCAATTTTTGGAACATTTTCAGATTCCCTAACACTTCTCCTAAAAAAAATTTGAGATGCCCTTGGCTCAAAGAATTGCGGGTATAAATTTCCTATCAGACAAAAAGCTTTTTAACCAATTTTTGTTTACAATAAGAACAAAAAACAACTAGCCCTTCTCGAACGGTTTTCCCACAGTCCCACTGGTCAATTTGGGATCTTCAACAATTTGAACTTCTTTTTGGATTCCTTCAATCTGTTTCTGAGGTTCTTCATCAATAATTCCAAAAGGCTTCACATCTTCAGGTAGTTCTATTGTCTCTTTTTCTTCTTCTCCTTTTAGGTGTCGGTCTAGCGCAGGCCATAGACCTTCTATCCACGGATCAACAACTGTTTCTAAACTAAGAAGGTCATTGTTATAAACTGGGTTTTTAGAAGTAACAGTAATAAGACTTGACACAGATGAAACTAGGTTTCTCTTAAAGGACTAATACTTAGAATTGAAAAAAAAAGAATTATTTATGGAATAAACTGTACTCTTTAAAAGTAATAAGAAAAGTAAAATAAAAAAATACACTTTTTTATTATTTCTTACTACGCAAAGAGCCTGTCGGACACCTGGCATTAAAAAAAAAAAAAAAAAAAGTAGCGCATACTCTTTCAAGGGAACAGCACAAATATTTTGTATGAATTAATTCAAAAAGTTGCCTATTTCGAAACTTTGCTCCATTTTCTGTGATCATTTTGTCCACTATGCTTCAAGTCTTTCTCCTATTCCTAAGAATGCCACTAGCCATAGATTACCTACACTTTTTTTTTATTAAATAGTAGTCGAAAGGAACACACATAAAACCACCGTATACTACAAAAAAACCATTTCGTGAAAAAAATTGCCTTTCCCGTGGAAAGAGGCGTTCCCACCACAGAAAGCCCTTTTTACGGTGGCCTTTCTTACCATTTCATACTTTTTCCAAATGGCATTCCGTCATGTCTCCCATACAAAAAGAAGAAACCCTTTTGTTCTCAAAAAGGAGAGTAAAAAATAAAATAATAATCATTAAAGAACTTGTTATTTCATTCATAAAAAATTCCATTATTATAACTTTTTTACAGAAATAATATAAACAGTCGGCTATATACAAAAACAAATAAACGAAAAAAAACACAAAAAGATGAAAAAAAAGTAATAATAATAACGCATTCTAAACTAAATTTTAAAGTACCTGATCTCCAAGGTCAAAACTACAGGTAATCCGTTTAGTGTAAAGAGATTAAAACAATTTTTAAGCTGTATATTTAGCGTTGAGAATTTTTACTTGGGGTCGTCCAAAAAAAATCTATGATTCAAGGAAATTGGGAATTAAAGATATATGATGTTAAAGTAGCCTGCTGGATCTGTTAATCAGCAGACGTATGAAAAATATTAAGGAGGCTGAAAGAATACAAGAAGAGAGGAATTCTACACCCCAGGCCTAGGGATTTTAACAATAGAGGTTATGAAAGTACCCTTTTCATTCTTCTCAGCCTTTCCATTCTGAACATAACACCGTAAGTGCACTTTTGGGCACCACAAGAATAACACTTCATGATGGTGTTATCAAGACAAATTTCTAAAAGCGATCAGATATAAAAAATAGCTTTTAAATCAGCCTTTAAATAGCTTTTTATTATGTGGCAGGAGCTTCCTTGCAGTAGCCTGCTTGTTGTGTTGGCCAGTGGACGATTCATGAAAAATGTTAAGGAAGCTGAAAGGGACAATATGGTAGCACCATTTATACTCTTTCAGTCTTCTCATTCCGGAAGTGACAACCAAAATTCACTTTTTGGTTGCCATATGGCAGTTTGTGATGGCGTCATCAAGTTGAATTTATAACAAGCAATTAGATATAGAAATGGCTTTTAAACGACCTCTGAAACAGCTCTCTATGATGTTACAGCGCCACGCAAGGGACAAAGAAACAAAACAGAAGAAGAAGCAGAAAAAAGAGGATACATAGTGTTACCCATAAAAAAGATTTTCCTTGTTGTTCAAGGTGGGGGGGGGGGTTCTGTAAGTTTCCTGCATATGATTTTCAACAATGGCGACTTCACGTTGTGTACTTTTCGTTCAAACCTCAAATAACAAGAAAAGTTACTTTTTAGCATGGGTCGCATTGATGTGTCATCCTTTTTCTTTTTTGTTCTTCGCCGCTAGCGGGGCACTGGAACATCATAGAGAGTTGTTTAAGGGATCATTTAAAATCTAGTTTTTATATTTAATCGCTTCCTATAAATTCGACTTGGTAGCCCAATCACAAAGTGCCATTAAAAAAAAACAAGTTTTTTCAACTGAAAGCAAAAAGCAACATTAAAACCTCAAACGAAAAGAAATTATTACGTATATGAGTGGGTTCACCCCCCTCGTCAATACCTCGCTCTTTACGCTAGAGTTTTATGTTGTACTTTCAAAAGAGCTATTTCTTCTAATTAAACGGCCTTTGTGATTCATGGGTCATTCTTAAAAATTGGAAAAAAAATTCGGACTTTAGCGTACAGAGCGAGGTATTAACGAACAGAAATTATTACGTATATATAGGGGGTTGCCCCCTCCTCAACACCTCGCTCTTTACGCTAAAGTTGGAATTTTATCCCAATTCTTTAATAAAGACTCCTGAAACACAAGGGCCGTTTAATTAGAATAATAAGACGCTTTTTTAAAAATACTAAAAAACTTTAGAGTAAAGAGCGAGGTGTTGAGGAGGAGGCAACCCCCCTTATATGCGTAATAATTTCCGTTCGTTAATACCTCGCTCTTTACGGTAAAGTTCTAATTTTGTCCCAATCCTTTAATAGTGACTCCTGAAGCACAAGGGCCGTTTAATTAGAACAATAAGACGCTTTTTTAAAAATACTAAAAAACTTATCGTAAAGAGCGAGCTGTAGAGAGGATATGATCCGACCGAGACATATTCTCCAATCAACACCGTATCCATAGTTTTTTTTTTTTGGGGGGGGGGGTGTCACTACTCATATAATAGAAAAGAACGGGTGTACCTCCCATGGACTTTGTCTAATGGTCTCAAATAAGTTTTTTTTTCTTACCTGCATTTTTCAGCCAATTTACGAGTTGGATAAATCATTTTTAGTTTTGTTGGAGAAAGGTTTGTTTTTATATGTATTTTTACACCAGTTTAATAGTCGATTAAATATTCCGGGGGAAGGGGCTTAGACCCAGTAGCCCCTTCCCCTTCGGATGACGCCATCTTTGACGCCAGCTAGCAGTATTTTTTTTAATGTTAAGAACGAATAAGGAAAGCAATTTATTTTACACGGCGTCATCAAGAATGAATTTTTTAAATTGACAGATAAAATGGAAAATGATGTTGAATGACTTCATCAGGAGTGAACCTGTTCTAGCTACATAAATGACGTCACCTCTTATATATAAATGACTGTTTCCAGTGATTATCATATTAGTTAATCGATTTTAAGTTAGTGCAAAGCGAAAAAGCTATCATGTCAACAAAAGTTCTTAGCAAAACTGAACAGTTTATGAAGGAAAAAGATGCATGACGTCCTGTAGGGGAGAAGAGAGCAGTAGTGAAGAAGGCGAATATCTTTAAATCTACTGGGATTTATAAACTGGGACCTGATGCCAAAAAAGTGGACTTTAAGAAGTACAATTCAGATCCCATGGGCAAAAGGGCAGCAATTGAAAAGATGGCTTGTAGTCAACAGATTGATCCGTTCGAAAAACTAGACAAAGAGATTGCCACAATTGCCAAAATGCTATCCATATTTTGATAGATGCCCAGATGTGAAGAGAAGATTCAGATTACAGAATGAAATAGTGAATTCTATACGACAGACAAACTCACTTAAGGAAAAATTGAAAAGATACCAAAGCCAAATTGGAAATCATGATTTAGATGGAATCTTATCCAGCTTTTATTTTAAAATGACCAAATTGAGTTTAACCATAGACACTACTACTACTAACTACTAACAACTCATCGCAGCACCAAGCCGCCTGAGGCCGACACAGCTACGCACGCTCCTCCTCCACCCCAATCTATTCAAAGCCTCCCTTTTTACACCCGCCCACGAAGTTCCCATTTCCTTTAAATCTTTCTTTACGACGTCCTCCCACCCCAGACGGGGACGACCTGCCTTCCGTTTAGCCCCAGATGGTTGGCCGAAAAGAATAATCTTCGGCAATCTGTCATCCTTCATCCGCACAACATGCTTTAACCACCTCAACCTTTCTTTCATTATAGACCTAGAAAGCGGTATTGAACCACATTTTTCGTATAGCCTATTGTTTGAAATACGGTCAGTCAGCCGGGTACCCAGAACAATCCTTAAGCAATTTCTCTGGAAAACATCTAGCAAATCTTCATCCACGTCCATGCTTCAGAGCCATATTTGACCACTGTCATCACTGTAGCTTCTAAGATTCTAATCTTGGTTTGCAGACTTATCTTCCTATTCTTCCAGACTTTTTTTAACTGTGAAAAACACCCTGAGCCTTGGCTATTCTATTTTTAACATCTTCACTGCTCCCACCATCTTTACTAATAATACTACCAAGGTAAGTGAAGCTGCCCACCTGATCAATCTTTTCATTACCCAACGTCACCTTTTCATCTTCACTTATTCCTAGCCTTAGTGACTTAGTCTTCCTAACATTAATTTTCAAACCAATACTAGCACCCTGAACTCGCAAAACCTCTAAAACTTCATTCATTTTGCTCATAACCATAGACAACTTGGAAAAAGAAGTAGAAAAGATGCAACAAAGATAAAGAAGAAGGTTTAAAATTAAGCCAGAATAAATTTGAGCCCCTGGGTCAGAACAAAGTGGGCCAAGATCAAACTAATGTGAATGAAAACATGTTATCCGATTTATGTTTAGCTGTATCAATGAATCAAATAGATGCGGTGGAATGTCATCAAAAGAATTGAGTACACCCTAATTGGAAGGATAATTTCCAGAAAACAGCTTTACATTATGCCGCTGAAGAAAGTAGACTAGATATTTGTCAGCTACTAGTTTCAAGCGGGGCAACTGCAAATGTTTGAGATTCTAAAAGTTTCATGCCTTTACATTATGCTGCCAGACGAGGCGCATTAGATATTTGTCAGTTTCTAGTGTCAAATGGTGCTGTTATGAGGCCTAAAGAAAAAAAAGTCAACCCCTTTTGCCGTTACAAAACCAGAAGAGGCAACGGAAGAAGTAAAAGTCAATGACTTCACTCCAGAGCCAGCAGAAAAAAAAACAAAAAAAAACAGACAACTGGAAGGAGCTTCTAGACGAAGAGAATATAACCACACCATAAGAAAACCCCTGTAAAGAAGAAAAAAAGTTCATCCAATTCATCAGGAAGCAGTTCAGCAAAAATTCAGAATGATTTTATAGAAGAGAAGATGGATAAACCAAGAACCAAGGAAGGAGCAAGGGATCGAGTGACCAAGGAATCAGATGGACCAAAAGAGCGTAAAGCCAAAAGATTAATTCTTATAGCAAAGCAAAAATACAAAAAGCAAAGAATGGCAGCAACTTTAGAAGCATGGGCCGATTCAACATCTTTTCTTCCTCCTCAACAGAAAAGAATAGCTGAAAAGACAGCTCGCCCTGGAACAAGAATCAGGCCTAAAAAAGAAAAAGAGTCAACCCCTTTTGCTGAGACAAAAGCAGAAGTGGTGACAGAAGAAGTAAAAGTCAATGACTTTACTCCAGAGCCAGCAGCAAAGGAAAAAATACCAGACAACTGGGAGGAGCTTCTGGACGAAGAGATTCTGACAATAATACACATCTACATTGCGCTGTGAATTCAAATGCAATGGTTGTGGTTAAATATCTTTTAGAAAAGGGAGCAGACCCCCACCTGAAAAATTGTAGCAAAGTAACAGCTGTAAATACAGCTGCTAAACAAAGCTCACTGGCTATTAATCTAATACTGAATGGTATCAAAGAATAGTAAAACTAAATGTTCTTAAGAGTGATCCTAAGGAGACTTTGGACTAAATCCAATTATTCTGATTACCAATACCTTGGAAATATAATAGTCAAACTTCTACTTGAGGGTTCTGTGAAACCTGGCTCGTTGGTTCAAATCAAAATTGACCGGTAGAGGACATAGCAATCGGAAGTTTTTGTGAAGGAAAGTTTCGGTATATTGTCTAAAAATTATTTAGTTTATGTGTGATTTTGTCTGTGTGTTTTTATAGAATAAAAGAAACTAAAAAATTATTCTTATTTACTTTAGGAATATTGTTTCAATTTACTTTCTCTCGTTTTTTCTTCTTTTTTTTCTGGGATCTGATGTCAAAAATAGAATAATGGAATTGGTGTGAATACAAGTTTATTTATGACCTATAATCCTTTTCCTATTCAACGCATCTTAAACATTGTGAAGCTCAGAATTAACAGAAAAACATTCCGGAAAACAATTTGGAAAGCAGAGATTCAATTTAAATTTTTGGGATTAGTGACAGGCCTGTGTGGGCTTCCAAAGAGCACACAATTCCAAGTTGTTATATTTTTCTTGTTTGCTATTAAAACAACAATGAGAACCCACTCACATTTTTAATAATTATGATTAGAGTTTCTTATTTGTTTACAAGACGAAGGTAGTCTGTCTGTTTTGTCGGGGAGCTGGCGTTTCCCCACCCCAGAAGATTCCAACCCGTCGCGGAAATTTTCGGTATGGAAAATTCCCCCACACGCAAAATTGAGCAGCCACAAAGAAAATACAAAATATGGTATCTCAATATGTCGATCAAATGTCCTCAGGGGTAACAAAAGGGCTAGATAGAAAAAAAAGTTTTAGGACAGGGAATGGTTGGCCTCTCATCACTTTCGACTTATAAAAAAAAGACTAGAATTCTCAATTTCCGATGGAATGAGCATCCTCCGAAATTTCTACAAACATTAGAGGGATGTTGGGGGTGAGGAAGGGGTAGTCCCTCTCCCATACGCAATAGTTATACTAAGGGTGTAATGTTACTCTTTACTTTCATAATAACAACGTAGACCAGAAATATTCCCGAAAAGCAAGAATGATTAAATATCAGTTTCTACATCCTCCCTTCAACCAACGCCTTCCTTAGAACTAATCTGTGTTTGCCTGAAGACTCAAAGAGAGTTAGGATGTTTTGGAATTAAAATGCACCCTTTGAGGCACCTGCCCCCTCCCTAACAGCAAAACAACCAGAGAACGCTACTGTAAAGGCTTAAAGCTCTCATCTACAAATGTTATAGAATTTAGTATTTTTTACCAAAGAAAGATCATGGATGTGTGATGTCTTTAGACCAAACAATTCGTAGTAAAAGAGCGACTCAGCTCAATAGTAGCTGAAACTCTAAAAAACGGAATTATAATATCAATAGATACATAAAAAGAATTGGCTTACCATGCTGATTCCAAATATGTATAATTCATTAAGTTTAGTATTACCCATTAAAAGTTGAGAGTCTGAGAAAATTTGTCTTATTTTTGAAAAAGGAGGAAACACCCCCTAAAAGTCAAGGATTCTTAATGAAAATCGTACCATCAGATTCAGCGTAACAGTGAGCTCTACTGTAGAGGTCTCAAGCTCCTACCGGCAAAAAATCCGGAATTTTGTATTGTTTTGCCACAAGGAAGATCACGGATGTGTGTTTATACATTCCCAGTGGTAATCGTACCGAACCAATGGTCCTAAAGATTGGAAGAGGAATAATTTGAACGGAAATTCAAAGTTCTAGTGCCCTTTTTAAGTGACCAAAAAATGGAGGACAACTAGCCCCCCTCCCTTGCCCCTTTTCCCCAAAGTCGTGGAATCAAAATTTTGAGATAGTTGTTGTGTCAAGCATAGTTGAAAGGTCCAAAAACTATGCCTTTGGGGATAAAATGACCCTCCACAACCCCCGAGGAAAGGTCTGTAAATTATGAAATTTGCCCATTGTTTACGTATGTTTGTTATCTGGAAGTATACAAACATTTTTCGGGGGAGGGGGGGGTGTGAATTTTGTTCTGGGGGATTTTTCAAATAGAGAATTTCCCGTGATTAGGTAACTTTCTAGGGGGAGGTGAAGTTTCCAGGGGAAATATACACTGGGTGGATTTACCAAAATTCCTATACATTTTTTTTCTATTTGCCGCACTTTCTCTTTACCGACTCAATTTTACATATATAGATGCTAAAATTTCCGGGGGAAATTTTCATTCCTTTGGAATTGTCTAGAAGATCTTTCTATGGGAGTGGGGGGAAGATTTTCATGAAAAATTGCCATGGGGAGTATTCCGCGGGAGAAATTGTCCAAGGAGGAGCTTTCTGCGGAGCAAATTTTCACTTAATTCTCCATGGTGATTACCAGAAAAAATTTCTCTTAGAGGGGGAGATTTCCGGCATGATCTGAAGAACAATCAGAAATCAATTTTTCTTTTTTTTTAAATGAAAGTATGCTAAAAAGAATTTTTCAGGTGTAATCGTCTACACAAAAAATTTCAGGGGGGGGGGGGG
>JAQQPU010005416.1:37151-47327 GCA_029168905.1 Artemia sp. Kazakhstan ARC1039
CAAGCTCAGTTTCAAGTGTTTCCATTTCTTGAAAATAAATGATAATAAGTGCATCTTCTATTCTGGTGAAAGCTTTTGCGTTTTTCGAAATCCTTTCTTGAATTATGCTATGAATTTTTCTAATATGGTGATACGAATATCCTTTAAAACGCCTATAAAGTTCACTTTCGACATATCTGAACGGCAGGACAGCATTTATATCACTGACTGAATCAATTATGCCCGGTTTTGAAGCTATTTCCATTTCCGCAGTCAATCGCTCTATCTGCTTCTCCAGCCATTTTTTATTCCATCCTTTTTTAGGATATTTGCCACTTAGTTCTTCAACCAGTTGACTAACCTTTGACTCCGAATTTCTCATCAGCTTCTGCAGGATCTCTTCATCAGATTTAGTTATTGAAACATGAAGCAATCTGGGTTGAGCGTGCCTGATCCAAAAGTTTTGCCACCAATCAATGTCATATTCCTGTGATAGTTTGAAATTTATCTCTTTCACGACTTTATGCCAATCAATATCATCTGTAGCAATGGCAGCGAGTTCTTCTGACCTCCTTTCATTCATATTTTTGTTTATCATATACAAATTAGATAATTCAGCCAAAATCCTATCCTTATCCTCCTTAAAAAGATACTTACGTGTCTTTTGAAACTTTGAGCTTAATTCAGAATTTCTTGACCCTATATTTTTTAGCATCTGATTGGCTATCTCATTCTCAAGCACAGTCGAATACAAAGCACGATTTCTTCTCGCTAAATCTTCACCACAATTTAATTTTTCTTCTTTAATTCTGCATTGGTTACTTATCTCATTGTCAGGAGATAATACTGAGCTGCCATAATAAAGAATTGTTTTCTCCAAATATGAACACATTTCTAGGTCTTCTTCTCTTCCAAATTCACTTCTATTGTCGTAACTGTAATTTCTGTACTCAAAACTGTTCATCATTGTATTCCACATTTTATCTAGGTCTTGGTGGTTCAAGTCTTTAACTGGTGGTTATCTTACACAGGAATATAGGCTCACTGATTTTACTAAATGCAAGAAAAACTTTGGGTTTTTTGTTTTCATACATTATCAGAGCATGACAAAAGATTTGCATTTGATAAAAAATTATTTTCCAACTAAAGTAAATTAAAAAGTTGATCAGGGCTATACTCGAATTCACTTACAAAAATTACGTATATGCCTTCAATCTTTAAACGAGTAACAATTGAGTATATATGCATTCAATATGCATATTTAATTTTTTTTCGAAAACGACTCAATATTTATTTCTGCAAATTGGTATACTACCATTTTCTGGCCGGAAAAAATCTAAATAGGTCCAAAGTTTGGGATAATTTTTTTTTTCTCAGGGGTGATCGTTTCGAACTTATGGTCCTCCTAATGACGTCACGGTGTGCCACCTTCATTTTTTCGAAATTAATCTATTGATGATTCCACAGACGGATTGGGAACTTAAAATCGTGTTTCGCTTTAGCTTGATGCGATGTAAGCGATCATCAAACATCAATAGTCGTAATATCAAACAGTTCGTGGTAACGAACTGTAAGTAAAGAGCGACCCGGCTCAATAGTAACCAACACTCTTTAAAAGGGAATTTGATACTCATAGATATATCAAAGAATCAGATTATTATGCTGAGTTCAAACATATAAATTTCGTTAGGTTTAGTTTTACCCATCAAAAGTTACGAGCCTGAGAAAATTAGTCTGATTTTCGAAAAAGGGGGGAAATACCCCCTACAAGTCATAGAATCTAAATAAAATTCACATCATCAGAATCAGCGTATCAGAGAACCCTACTGTAGAAGTTTGAAGCAACTATCTGTAAAAATGCTGAATTTTCTTTCTTTTTTTTTCTTTTTTTTTTATTGCCAGAAGAAAGATGACAGATGCGTGTTTATTTTTTCTTTCAGTGGTGATCGTATCGACATTGGACCTAGAACATCGTGAGAGGGATCATTCGAGCGGAAATTAAAGTTCTAGCTCCCTTTTTAAATGACCATAAAAAGATTGGAGGGCAACTAGGCGCCCTCCCCTGCTCCTTTTTCCTAAAATCGTCCGATCAAAATTTTGAGATAACCGTTTTGTTCATTATAGTTGAAAGACCCAATAACTATGCCTTTGGATATAACATGACCTCTTCCTCCCATAGCCCCAACCCCCAGGGGAAAGGTCTTTAAGTTATTAAATAAAAAAAACAAGTTTTTTTTAACTAAAAGTAAGGAGCGACATTAAAATTTGAAACGAACAGAAATTATTCCGTATATGAAAGGGACTGTCCCCTTCTCAAAGCCTCACTCTTTACACTAAAGGTTTTTATTGTTTTAAAAAATAAAGTTGTGAGACAGAGTCAAAGTTTTGCGTAAAGAGCGAGGCGTTGAGGAGGGACAGCCCCTTTCATATACGGAATAATTTCTGTTTGTTCTAAGTTTTAATGTTGCTCCTTACTTTCAGTAAAAAAAAACTTGTGTTTTTAATTTAATTTCTAAACGTTTTTGAATCAATGCAGCTTTGATTTTGGCTCACCGTACATGAATAATGAAAACAAAATTTGCATGTTAATTTTACTTGTTTTTTGGCTAAATGGCTTCCTCGAAATTTTGTTCTGACGTAACTTACGTAACGAACTTTTATATTCGTATGTTTTTATTATGTATATTAGGGGGTTCGCCCCCCAGTCAATTCCTCCCTCTTTACGCTAAAGTTCAAATTTTGTTCCAATTCTTTAATAATGACCCCTTAATCACAAAGACCGTTAATTAGAATCAATAGCTCCGATTAAAGTACAAAAAAAAACTTTAGCGCAAAGAGCGAGGTATGTTCGCTTTAAGTTTTGATGTCGCTACTTACTTCCAGTTGTAAAAATTGTTCTTTTTTGTTTAATTAATTAAACAAACTTTTTCCACAAAATAAGTTTTTCAAAGAAAAGTTAAGAACTTCATTAAACAAAAAATGAGCAAAAATAAAATCAAACAATATACCAAGCGTGAAACTACCACAAATCAGCATCGATTAATAAATGAAACCCAAAACGAACAGAAATTATAATAAATAACTGAGTCATACTCAAAACTAGCAGAAATTAACATAAGTTGGGCGCAACACCCCTATGCTTTCCCAAGGCCAGAACAAAATTTGCACTTTATTGAAAAAAATATAAATGTTTTTACTTTTATAACTTAAATAAATCAAATAATATTAACCTTTTGATTACTAAACATCAATATATGTATATTAAACTGACACTGCACATTCATTTGTATTTTTTCAGTAAAGTACAAATTTTGTTCTGGCCTTAGGAAGGCATAGGGGTTCTGCGCCTAACTTATGTTAATTTCTGCTCGTTTTGAGTTTGACTCGGTTATTTATTGTAAGTTTTGTTCGTTTTGGGTTTCATTTATTTATCGATGCTGATTCGATCGATGCAGACTGTGGGGGGAGTGTCCTGCTCAAAGGTATATTTTCCTGAACTTTGAACTGCATAGAACAAAATGGCTATCTCAAAATCTTTTTTGGATGCGTTTGGGAAAATGGTGGGCGTGAGAGGGGCGTTAGTCGCTCTCTAATCGCTTTCAACTATTAAAAAAGGCACTAGCCCTTTCAATTTCCAATTGAATGAGGCCTTTTGAAGTTTCTACGCTTTCAATAAAAACCTTATACAACCCCAGGGCATAATTTACAACCCTTGCCCTGAGGGATGTGGGGGGGGGTGTCATTCTCAAAGACCTAATTTCCAGAACTTAAAACTACGTTGAATAAAATGGCTATGTGTTTTGATTAGATGTGTTTGGGGAAAAGGTGGGCATGAGAGGCGGATAAGTTGCCCTCTAATCACTTTCGACTATTAAAAAGGGCACCAGCCCTTTGATTTCCAATCGAATGAGCCTTTTTTAAAGTTTCTACGACAACACCTTCTATAAAAAAAACCTTATATACCCCAGGGCAGGACTTACAACCCTTGCCCTAAGGGCTGTGGGGACTGTCCTCAAGAACATAATTTCTATCTGGAAATCAACTACGCTGAACAAAATGGCTATGTCAAAATTTTGATTGGATGTGTTTCGGGAAAAGGTGGGCGTGGAAGGGTGTTAGTCGCCTTCCAATCACTTTCGAATATTAAAAGAGGCACAAGCCACTCTAATTTCCAATTGAATGAGCGCTTTTCGAAGCTTCTAAGACAACTTCTTCGACAAGAAGTGCCCTGCTCTAAAGGAAAAAATTAATAAATAATACATTGTGCCAAAATCGTTCTTATATGCCCCCAGGGCATAACTTAAAACACTTGCCCTGAGGGTTGTGGGGGAGTGTCCTCCTCTTTACTTAGTCCCCGTTTCTTGTCTCGTTCTCGAGTGTCCCCGTTCTTTACTTAGGCAGCGCTATCGCGCTGCCTATGATTTATACAACAACTTTCTCTATAAACCTTACATGCCCCCAGGGCATAACTTACAACCCTTGCACTGAGGACTCTGAGAGGGTTATCTTCCTAAAAGACCTAATTTCCAGAACGTTCAACTACGTTGAACAAAATGGATATCTCAAAATTTTGATTGGATGTGTTTTAGAAAATGGTGGGCGTGAGAGGGGCGTTAGTCGCTATCCAATCACTTTCAACTGTCAAAAAAGGCAATAGCCCTTTCAACTTCCAATTGAATGAGCCCTTTTGAAATTTCTACGACAACGCTTTCAATAAAAACTTTATATGCCCCAGGGCATAACTTACAACCCTTGCACTGAGGGCTCTGAGAAGGTTATCATCCTAAAAGGCAAAAATTTCCAGAACTTTCAACTACGTTGAACAAAATGGATATCTCAAAATTTTAATTCGATGTGTTTGGGAAAATGGTGGGCCTGAGAGGGGCGTTAGTCGCTATCCAATCACTTTCAACTTTTAAAAAAGGCACTAGCCCTTTCAATTTCCAATTGAATGAGCCCTTTTGAAGTTTCTACGACAACGCTTTCAATAAAAACTTTATATGCCCCCAGGGCATAACTTAAAACCCTTGCCCTGAGGGCTGTTGGGGGAGAGGTTGTCATCCTTAAAGACCTAATTTCCAAAACTTCCAACTACGTTGAATAAAATGGCTATCTAAAAATTTTGATTGGATGTGTTTGGGGGAATGATTGGCGTGGGGAGGGGGGCTAGTTGCTCTCCAATCACTTTCGACTATTAAAAAGGGCACTAGCCCTTTTAATTTCCAATAGAATGAGCCCCTTTTGCAGTTTCTACGACAACACTTTCTATAAAAACCTTATATGCCCCAGAGCATAACTTAAAACCCCTGCCCTGAGGGTTGTGGGGGAGAGTCCTCCTCAAAACTATATTTTCAATCTGGAAATCAACTACGCTGAAAAAAATGGCTATCTCAAAATTTTTATTGGATGTGTTTGGGGGAATGATGGGCGAGGGGGGGGGCTAGTTGCCCTCTAATCACTTTCGACTATTAAAAAGGGCACTAGCCGTTTGAATTTCCAATCGAATGAGCCTTTTTTGAAGTTTTTACGACAACTTCTTCTATAAAAACCTTATATGCCCCTAGGGCATAACCTAAAACCCTTGCCCTGAGGGCTCTGGCGGAGTGTCCTCCTCAAAAACATATTATCAATCTGGAAATCAACTACGCTGAACAAAATGGCTATCTCAAAATTTTGATTGGATATGTTTGGGGAAATGATGGGCGTGGGCTATTAAAAAATCACTTTCGAATATTAAAAAGGGTACTAGCCCTTGGAATTTCCAATCGAATGAGCCTTTTTTGAAGTTTCTACGACAACACCTTCTATAAAAACCTTATATGCCCCCGGGGCATAACTTAAAACCCTGGCCCTGAGGATTGTGGGGCTAGTTACCCTCCAATCACTTTCGACTATTAAAAACGGTACTAGCCCTTGGAATTTCCAATCGAATGGGCCTTTTTTGAAATTTCTACGACAACGCCTTCTATAAAAGCCTCATATACCCCCAGGGCATAACTTAAAACTCTTGCCCTGAGGGTTGTGGGGGAGTGTCCTCCTCAAAAACATATTTTATATCTGGAAATCAACTACGCTGAACATAATGGCTATCTCAAAATTTTTATTGGATGTGTTTGGGGGAATGATGGGCGTGGGGGGGGGGGCTAGTTGCCCTCCAATCACTTTCGACTATTAAAAAGGGCACTAGAACTCTCAATTTCCAATCGAATGAGCCCTTTTTGAAGTTTCTACGACGACCCCTTCCATATGAAGTGCTCTGTTCTAAAGGAATAAATAGTACATTGTGCCAACATCGTTTTTATATGCCCTCAGGGCATAACTTAAAATTATCTTGTTTGTTATCTTTTTTCTTATTTTCACCGATGTAGCTTTTTATTACCACTACTGTGGATTGCCGGAGCAGTAATGATAGTGAAAACATATATTGCGTATTATAATCACAGAGTTCCAGTATTAATCAGCCGTAGCTCTTGACAGTTTCTGAAAACTACAGCCTACTCTGCTTAACGTAAAAAAAAATAAAAAATAAATAAAAAGCTGTTGCTTTTTATTACCACTACTGTGGATATAATACTCGTTTTAATCGTAAAGTAGAAAATTTGTAGGGATTATATCTTGCTATTTACCTTCGGTAATTTTTATGTGTTTTAATTACGTATTTCTGTATTTACTTCACTAGAAATTAGCTGTTTTATTAACTCTTTAACTATTATTAACTTTCATAAGGTCTGATTATAAAATCTGGCAGCTAGTTTTCGATGCTCGAAGAAATATAAATTGTACTTGTCTTGAACAACTTTTGGAGAGCTCTGAAATTGAGATATTGGTAATTCTTACTTCTTTTAATTGGAGCTCTGAAATGCTAAAAGGTCATTTAGCACAATTTTGAGCCATCTTAACCGAGTGGTTAGCACGCTAGACTTGAATTGTTTGCCCATGAGAAAAGGGTAATCCCGAGGAAACCCGGTGTAACTAGTTATTTGGTTTGGAAAACGTCGGGTCAGTGGCATGATTCTGTATGCTTAGCCACAGTTGACCCAGCTCTAAATGGGTACCTCAAGCAATCTGAGGAAGGTAAACAGGAAGAGTGTGCTAAAGCAAAGAATGGCTGGCCCCTAGCCCTCCATAGCACTTCCTGGCTGAAGGGCCATGCAACAAAGATCAGCACTGCCAATAGAAACTGTAAAATCTAATGCCGTTTTCTTTACATTTACCTTTAGTTGTCGTTGCAATGCCATTGAAGGAAAAACAATGGTAAAGAGACCATAAACATTTTTTTTTCTGGAAGTTGTAATAAAGGGAAGAGACCTCATGGACTTGCAAAAAAGGTATAGGGTAGTTAAAGTAGTAGAATACATGTTGCAAGTCCAGGAAATCCAAACGGATGGAGTAAGACGCACACATCAGATTCCCTTGAGGTTTCTTGTGCCAGATATGGCGCAACTAAATCTGTTTTTAATTTAAGCTTTATATTTTACTACTGCTACTACTACTACCTACTAACAACTCACCACAACACCAGGCACCTGAGGCCAATACAGCTACGCACGCTCCTCGTCCATCCCAAACTATTCAAAGCCACCCTCTTTACATCCTCCCAGGATGTTCCCATTTCCTTTAGACCTTTCTTTATGACATCCTCCCACCCCAGACGAGGACGACTTGCTTTCCGTTTAGGCCTAGACGGTTGGCCGAAAAGGACGATCTTCGGCAAGCTATCATCCTTTGTCTGCAGTACGTGCCCTAGCCATCTCAACCTTTCTTTCATTATAGCCATAAAAAGCGGGGTTGAACCACATTTTTCGTACAGTCTACTGTTTGAAATACGGTCAGTCAGCCGGGTACCCAGAACGATCCGTAGGCAATTTCTCTGGAAAACCTCTAGTAAATCTTCATCTGCTTTTCGGAGCGCCCATGCTTAAGAGCCATATTTGACCACTGTCATCACTGTAGCTTCCAATATTCTAACATTGGTTTGTAGATTTGTCTTTTTGTCCGAGGTTCGGTCATTGTAATGAAGCTGAAAAGGAATTATGGACCCGAAGAACGCTTGCTTAGAAAAAATCCCGAAAAGAACTGATACCAATTTAGTTTTCGAAACTTTTAAAAAACAAGCCAAAAAAAATTTCTAGAAATAGAACAAGCGCCGATCAATTGACGACGCGCCGCCAAAAAAATTTTCTGCGTTCGGCGGCGCCGTCTCCGAACATAATTGCATCCGCCGCTGCCGAATTTTATTTTGGCGCGGCTTTGACTATTGTATAGAAGAAAGCATTGAGCGCTCCCCACAGAACTATTATTTTGAGTCTTAATAGTGATAGTTACAACGGTTATATCAACAGGACAATAATTTTATCCCTCCAAAATCAGGTAATGAATGGGTCACTATTTTTAATGGGAATTTCGAATGAATTCATGATATCATGACATCAGGCGTACCAGGGACATGGTCGCTACCAGTACCAGGGACGAGCGATGCATACTCCCCTGGTATTAGACAAAATGAGAATAAGCTGAAATAATAAAACCTATAATAAGCTACGATGAAAGAAAGGTTGAGACAAATAGGGTATGTTTTACATATGAAGGATCTGGCATATTGATAGGCATTGTTCTTTCTGACCACCCGTTTAATGTCACACAAAAGCCAGTTGCCCCCGAATGGGGTTTGAAGAGGTCATTAGGAAGGGTCTAAAGGCAATTGGACCTTCATGAGAGGCGGGTAACGAATGAAGCTTTGAAGAAATCGAGACGGAGAATAGTCTGTGCAGCTGGGATGGCATCACGAGTCTTAGTTTTGTACTGAAGTGTTGGTATTAGTCATTAGATGACCAGGCATCTGATGTGCGCGTAGCAACGAAAGAAATGGAACTCGCTCTTTACATGATTTCCAAGTTATATGAGGAAATGTATTAGTAAACAACGTAACTGAATGATCACCTCAACTTTTCAAGACAAACGAGCTAGCAGTTGATATGATACCATACTACTGTCAAAACCTGCTGAAACTAATAGAAGAGAAACAAACACAGGATCAAACAAAGGGACAAAAAATGTTTGAAAACTTCGGTACACACAGCGTCTTTGATATATTCAGGCACCCGTGCCATTTCCAGATTATACCCTTGTGAAACTCTAGTAATCTAGGCTTAAAAACGATACTTAGAAGCAGTTTTACTAAAGCTAATCACTGAATAATGACTTATAGAATTTTTCTGTACAATTACACAATATTTTTTCTCATGGGTGATCGGATCATTTCTGGTATCTATGACGTCATGTAAAATTATGCAAGATGACAAATGAATCCGAACAGCTAAAGCAACAGGCATGGAAAAAACTGCAAGGAGATTTTGCAGGCATGGAAACAACTGCATGAAATAAAGGCATGGAGGTAATGATGAACGAAAATGAAGCAAAACGAAATATACGGTTAGAAGATATGCAACAACGAGCATCACAAGAAATTACAAATTAAATATCAAACGAAGACGATGCACAACGAATCAGCTGTTAAAAGACAAGCAACAGCAAGAACCACCACGAAAATGGTAAACAACAAACTCTGCAGTTGGAAGACATGCGACAATGGGTATCATCAATTGAACGAAAAGCATTTGGAAAGTAGGGAAAATTACGATGGAATGAAGAGAAACGTTATCTTAGCACCGCTAAAAAAAGTAATTAAAATTAATTCTGACATTGCCAACAGCCTCCAAGCAGAATACAGATCTCATAAATGTTATGATTCTATAAAGGCTAGACAGGGTAAATGAAATAAATCCACACACAAATTTCTTCAATTGAAATTACTAATTTGCCACCCATGACGTAAAACCAAAGAAAAGCGCGATAGTTATGTTAATATGTAATTTAGAGATTTCTGAGGGTACCTGCAATGGAACACACCTGTTTGTTACTGAACTAAGAAAGAACGTAATTAAATTAGGAATAATTACTGAGGACAAAGCTGGAAAAGAAGTTTTGGGTTATCTGTGACATCATGCAAAATTATGCAAAATGATGAATGAATTCTAACAGTAAAGCAAAAGACATGGGAAAATGTCTGAGGTAGTGATAAACAAAAATGAAGCACACCAAAATTTGCGCTTAGAAGACGTGCGACAACGAGCATTACAAAGAATCATATACAAAAATGATACACAACGAAATCTGCTGTTAGAAAACAAGTGACAG
>JAQQPU010005417.1:14922-29241 GCA_029168905.1 Artemia sp. Kazakhstan ARC1039
AAATAATTAACAAGAAGGAAATGACTAAACACGGGATTTTATAGGAAAAATGCGATGTTAAACATAAACACAACAAGTAAGTAAGTCAAGTAAGTCATGTTGTTCCTGTATGTTTTTAGCCAGCCATTTAAAAATCCTTACTAAAATCAAGGTTGAACGTGCTTGGTGAAGCAGAATTTTATTATTATTTTTAATCAGAAAAATCGGCGCGCCGTGGCACGCCGCCGGTCTAAAATCGGCGGTGCGCCGCAAAAAAAATTTCTGCGCGCCTGGTGGCGCGCCGCCGCCGATACTAAATCACACATTCGCCGCCGTCATGTAGGCGTGGCGCGGCTTCGGGGATAATTTCTATATACCATTCTCGCATTATATTGGCTTTGGCGAGTATTTGGGATTTCAAATCGGTAATTAATTTGTCTATTGGGGGGAGGATTGTACAAATTCGGTTGGTACGCGTTGTAAGGTACTGATTGG
Source organism: Artemia sp. Kazakhstan ARC1039 (assembly GCA_029168905.1). NCBI lineage: Eukaryota > Metazoa > Arthropoda > Branchiopoda > Anostraca > Artemiidae > Artemia > Artemia sp. Kazakhstan ARC1039. Next base: position 15,397 of record JAQQPU010005417.1, read on the forward strand.
CGCAATCTTCTCTTGCTATAGCTTAGTGCACCACTGGCTTCTTCCGAACAAATGGTTGCCATAATTTTGTGTTTTACCGACGGTGATCCTTGGTGTTCGATTGAGGACTTAACGGCACTCTCTGGCGATATGACCAATGCGATTACAAATATGGCATCTTATTATTGTAGGGTTATTTTCATAATTAATTTGTTTGACGGGCTGAAAACGTACTGTTTTCTGCCTAGCGGGTTCTTGCATTCTATTTCTTTGTGGAACTGGGGAGTTATCCCTTGAAAAGAAATTGGGAGACGCCTGATCGCCCTTGAAGGTCAGGCTTGCGTTTGATTCACCTAGGCTATTTATTTTTGTTTTACTGTGATTTGCCACAATCGTATCAACTTCGATCATTTGCCCTACCTCCTGAACTGCAAGATCTAACGTCTGAATATATTTTGATATTACCATTCTATATAGTTTTGGGGGTAGCCCTTGCAAAAAGGTATGTAGTATGACTTTTTCATACAGTTCTTCTGTACCTTTTCCGAATTTTGCTTCTACTGAAATCCGTATATTATCAAGATATTCTCTTACATTTTGTGAATGGTCAAAGCATACCATTCTGTGTTTTAATTTATTTGTGGAACTAGTTTCGATAAATCTATCTTTAAATGCCGTTAACAATTTGTCCACCGTATTTACTGGCAAGCTAGCATCATCACCTATAGTATTTTCAATTTGCTTTAGGAAGGTTAAGGCCTGTCCTTTTAATTTTAATAGGAGTATACCGACTAATGTTTCTAGCTCTGTTTTTGTTAATTCTACAAACTGGGCCAATAGGATATTAAATTTGTCGATATCTGTTTGTCCATCGTATTGGGGAATAGATTTTGCTATTTCTACATTTTTCGCAACCAAGTTTTGCGCCATTAATATTTCCCTTAATTCTTCTGACATTTTTGCTTTTGAATTAACTCAAAATAATTTTTTTTTCACTTAACCTATTTTGGGGGAGGCTATTATCTCCTATGAGATATTTTAAAGGGTTTTCCTATTATAGCTTAGCGATTATAGGCCTAATCACTTTTTCTTATATGTCTGTATCTCTCCAATGATTAAACTTAAATTACAAAGTTTATAGCATAACTAGTTCACACGTTTTCGTCCAAGTTTACGACCGCGCCACATGTGGCGTTAAGGTTTGAAGCTGTTTACCTATCGTGCCAACTGCGCTGTTGAGATTTGAAGCTGTGAACATACACCTTATAGGTTTTCCTATAGAACCACTTATAGCGCTAAAGATTGTGCCATCAAGGCCTGCGCCACAGCAATGGGGAATAATGTTAATGGGTGACCGTGCCACTCGCTGAACGCGAGAAAATAAAATACGCAACTATATAAATGCAACCTCTTTTCCTTGAGTTATCTTGAAATCAGATTCCTTAGGGAACGTTACCGATGAAGACCTACGAACTAGTTACCTGCTGTGCGATTAGATACGGACATATAAATAAAACAAACACAAATAGAAAAGCAATAGTTTTATTGAGACTTACATTTAGGTGTACAACAGTGCTTCGCTTCAACTAACAACAACGGCAGAGATAATAATGACCAAATCTCTACAATGACTGCATAATGATAATTCTGACAAAATGAATATCCAATAATAGTTCTGACAAGTGAATCGAAAAGATTATGACCACTGAATGCCCCCGAAAAACACTTTTCTTCACTATATTAAAACTATTCCTGCTTCTGCGCTCTGAGTGCTATTTCACGATTGGCCCAACTCTTGTGAAGGGCCCGCTACCTTGTAATTATGTTTGCAAACTCACTTCATTATGCTAACTGTCCGTCCAATAATTTGTTTTAAATATTTTTGATGATTAAACATTCGTACTGCTCTTATAACTTAAAACTTCCTGAGAAACTTTGTATCTAGCATTTTTTTATTGCCAAACATCTTCGCGAAATTCAAAACCGATTAGCGTCAATGTTTGGCTGAGACTAGAATGCGGTTTTTCTTTTGCTGATTAAGAATTTTTCTTTTTGAAACGAGATTTAAACCTAATTAGAGGACGTTTAATTTATGTCGGAATTATCTTTAGAAAGAAAGAATTTTTTTTTGTATTTTATGTATATCATATATTACTCGCGGTATACCCCCAACCCCCCAAAAAATACTCCCTGTGTCTGGCTGATCTCCAATCGCTTTCCACTTATAATACATGAAAATAACTCTCATTTTCTGATCGAACAAGCACCCTCCAAAGTTTGTGTGACATTTAGGTGGAGATGGGGATAAGGACGGGGCGGTTTTCCTCAAATACGATTAATCTCACATTACGACTCACAGCATTACGGCTGAAAAATCGCAATAACAAAAACAGGAGTCATGACTGCAGCGGCAGCTGCAACCTAGTAAAGGGCAAACCACAGGCCATAGTAACCGAAAGTTAAAAAAAGCGTTTAAAAAAACTACCAGTGAAAGAAAATTGCCATGTAACACTGATTCAGGGTCGAATGAGGACACTCCAAAGTTTTTTTTACCTTGAGGTGGGGATAGGGATAAGGAAGAGGTAGTTCTCCTCCTATACGATTAATCTCAAATTACGGCTTGCAGCATTACGGCTGAAAAATCAAAAAACAGGATTAATGGTTTCAGCGGTATCTGCAACCTAGTAAAGAGCAAACCACAGCCCATAGTAACCGAAAGTTAAAAAACACTTTTGAAAAAAAATACCTAGTGAAAGAAAATTGCTATGTAACACTGATTCAGGAATGGTAACTACTATTTCGGTTGGTCTTAAAAGTAAAAGTTTATTGCAAAGAAGAAATCTATGGTGATTTCACAAAAAAAGCTTGACACCCCTCGTTAAATGCGTCAGATTAAAATGAAAACTGTACCATTAGAATCAGTATGGATGAAAACCTTAAATAGGGCAATAACAGTTCCCCTCCTTGACAAAACAAGGAAATGAAGTTTTTGCATGGGTAGCACTGATATATATCCCGTTTTTTCTTTTTTGTTCTATCAGGGCTAGGGGTCAGGGGTGTATCTGAAAAAAAAATTAAGGGGGGCGCAAAATAGATTGATCCGATAAACTTTCGTTAGGAGCAAGTTTAGTTAACGCAAACTTGAGTTAATTAAGTAAATTACACTACTTCAGACTACGCTAGGGGGCACGTGCCCCCCGCCCCAAATCCCCCACCCCCTGGATCCGCCACTGTAGGGGGTGACTGGAACATCATAGAGAGGTGTGTAATAGCTCATTCGAACGAAAATTCAATTTGCTAGTGCTATTTTTAAGTGACCAAAAAGATTGTAGGACAACTAGCCCCTCCCCCTCCCTGAAGGCCTCCTCCCCACAAAGTCATCCAATCGTAATTTTGAGATTCCCATTTTCTTCAACATAGTACAAAGGTCAAAATCTCTGGTTTTGGTGATGATATGATCCTCCGTAGTTCCTGGAAAAAGGACTGTACAGTGGGGAAAGGGCTGTGCTAGTTTTCTGTAATATCACAAACATAGGGTAATGTCTCATGTTCTTTTATTTGCATTAGTTTTATTGATATATGTTAGATAGGCTGTAAAGTAATAATTTTGTTTGTTTTAAGTTTCAACTTCGCTCTTTACTTCCCTCGGAAAAACTTTCTTTATTTAATTATTTCTGTAATGGGCTATTACTTCAGGCTGGTGTTTGCCTAGTGGACGCGCCAACACTAATCTTAAGGTGCCATATGGCACCAAAAAGGGACCTTGTTCTCATTCTTTACCTTAAAGATGGAATTTTAAGACTAGGGTGACAAGAAAATCGCCCTGATTAAATAAGAAAGTCACAAAGAGCTGTAGCAATGAAGAAAATATTGAATACTATGATAAATCCAAGGACTATTGTTTTTCAATTAATAAAATACCGTATATGGTATATTAAGCCAAAGCAAGGCCATTGTCCGCTTTTTTGTAAGACAAGGATTTTGAATTTCTTAGAAAAACTTTATTTGGGAAACAAATTGAATTCAAGTCTTTTAAGCGCAGTAAGACGTATATATTATGAATCAGAGAAACAAGGGCTTTAAAATGAGCTACTAGTCAAGCAGATATAATTTAGTCTAAAAAAATAGTGTCTGACCCCTTAGATTCTCCTCTGATGTGAGCCAATTGTGATTGTGCTCTGATTTGTGGTGAGTGACAGCTCATTTGAAATGTCTCATCTGTCTGATGATAGCACTCCACGTTTTGACAAGAATTGGAACCCTTTTCTCATTCTTTGACCTTATAGATAGACTTTTAAGAATAGGGCGATAAGAAAATTGCCCTGGTTAAATAAGAAAGTAACAAAGAGTTGTAGCAATGAATAAAATATTGAATTCCATGATAAATCTAAGGGCTATTGTTTTTTACTTCATAAAAACACTGTAGGGCATAATAAGCCAAAGCAAGGTCATCGACCGCTTTTTTGTAAGACAAGGATTTTGAACTTCTTAGAAAAACTTTATTTGGGAACTAAGTTGAATTCAAGACCTTTGAACGCGGCAAGACGTATATATTATGAATCACATAAGAAAGGGCCTTAAAAGGAGCTACTAGTCAAGCAGATACGGTTTTGTCCCAAAAAGAAGTGTCTGACCCCTTAGAATCTCCTCTGCTTCGAGCCAATTGTGATTATGCTCCGATTTATGGCGAGTGACAGCTCATTTGAAACTTATTATCTGTCTGATGATAGCACTCTGTATTTTGAGAAGAATAGGAACAATATTGTAATTCTTTGACCTTATGGCTGGAATTTTAACAATAGGGCGATAAGAAAAACGCCCTGGTTAAACAAAAAAGTCACAAAGAGTTGTAGCAATGAAGAAAATATCGAATGTTATGGTAAATCTAAGGGCTATTGTTTTTCACTTCATAAAAACACTGTATAGGACATAATAAGCCAAAGAAAATTGCCAATGCCACTTTTTTGTAAGACAAGGATTTTGAATTTATTAGATATATTCTCTGAGGCCAACCTGACTCTTGTACATGATAATGGTAATAAGCTTACCTAAGCTATGGATGTCAGGTATTCTGTTATCTTGGAACTTTATTTGAGAACTAAATTGAATTTAAGACTTTTAAACGCGGCAAGACTTATATATTATGAATCAGAGAAAAAGGGGCTTTAAAATGAGTTACAAGTCAGGCAGATACGGTTTAGTCCCAAAAACAAGTGTCTGACCCTTTAGAATCTCCTCTGCTGTGAGCCAATTGTGATTATGCTCTAATTTGTCGTGAGTGACAGCTTATTTGAAACTTCTCATCGGTCTGATGATAGCAATCCAAGTTTTGAGAAGAATAGGAACCTTTTTCTGATTCTTTGACCTTATGACTGGAATTTTCAGACTAGGGTACAAGAAAATCACCCTGGTTAAATAAAAATATCACAAAGAGTTGTAGCAATGAAGAAAATATTGAATGTTATGGTTAATCTAAGGTTTATTGTTTTTCACTTCATAAAAACACTGTATAGGACATAATAAGCCAAAACAAGGCCATCGCCCGCTTTTTTGCAAGACAAGGATTTTGAACTTCTTAGAAAAACTTTATTTGGGAACAAAATTTTATTCAAGACTTTAAACACGGTAAGACGTATATATTATGAATCAGAGAGAAAAGGGCTTTAAAATGAGCTACTAGTCAATCAGATATGGTTTAGTCCCAAACAATAGTGTCTGACCCCTTAGAATCTCCTCTGCTATGAGCCAATTGTGATTGTTCTCCGACTTGTGGCGAGTGACAGCTCATTTGAAACGTCTCATCTGTGATTATAGCCCTCCACGTTCTGACAAGAATAGCAAACTATTTTTAATTCTTTGACCTTATAGATGGAATTTTAAGACTAGGGCGATAAGTAAATCGCCCTAGTTAAATAAGAATGTCACAAAGAGCTGTAGCAATGAATAAAATATTGAATTTTATGATAATTACAAGAGCTATTGTTTTCACTTAATAAAAACACTTTATAGGATCTAATAAGCTAAAGTAAGGCCATCTCCCGCTTTTTTTGTAAGACAAGGATTTTGAATTTCTTAGAAGAACTTTATTTGTGAACTGAACTGAATTCAAGACTTTGAAACGCAGTAAACCGTATATAATATGAATCAGAGAAAAAAGGGCTTTAAAATGAGCTACTAGTCAAGCAGATATGGTTTAATCCCTAAAAATAGTATCTGACCTCTTAGAATCTCCTCTGCTATGAAGTAATTAAGTTAAAGTATTTTTAATAGTCCTTTAGGTTAAAGAAGACAAAATTTGGCAACACTGCAATTAATTTGAAAGATTGGGCGATCGGCTAGGGATGTTTTCTTCAAAATTTGGCAACACTGAACATAGGGCGATGACCAGGGCGATGGGCTATTACTTCAGGCTGGTACCATTGTTGAGTCAATAAAGATCAACCAGCCGCAGATTTCTGCTGCCATAAAGAGCCCTAACAATATTGGTGTAGTGAAACGAGTCCCTTCTGACGTGTCAGCAGATGGGCTAACTACACTGATCCCTAGAGCTATGAAGTCTGAACAGCTTGGTAGTTCCCGTACGTTCAAGGTATCTTCAGCTGTCGCTCGGATTTGGATAAAGTTCTTAACGACTCTGTGAAGATCTATTACGAAAAACTACCCACTGAAGAGTTCCGTTTCTTACCCCATCGTTGCTACTCGTGCCACAACCAAGGTCACTTAGCTGCCGAGTGCACCAATAGTCCTCTCTGCCTGAGATGTGGTGCGTGTGACCACGTCTCCAAAAACAACGATGCGGAAAAGTGTACTCGTGCTATGTTTTGCGTTTTGTGCAAGAAATCAGGTCATACCTGCTATAGCGTGAAGTGTTCGAGAAACAAGCTAAAGGCAACTCATTAACATGCTGAATAACGAAATCTCTACTACTCTCTAGCAATATAAACAGAATTTTTTCCGAGCGGTCTCTTGTGGTTGACCAGTTTGTTAATGAATATTATGTGATATGCCTGCAAGAACATTTCATCACAGAAGCTGGCCTAAATCTACTAAATCTCTGGCCGTCCTACTCTGTGTTCTCCGTGCCTGCAAAACGTCCATCTCCGCAGGGCCGTCCGTTTGGTGGTATTGCCACGTTGGTTAGCAATCGTTTCGTGTGCGAAGTATACGATGACAGTGACAATTTTCTTGCAACTAGACTATATAACCTCTAGTTATAAATGGGTACCTTCAAACTGATTACCGTGACGACAAATCTGATAGTGCTTTTGTTGTAAGTGCTGCCAAACTAGCCCGTTGCCTTAAGAAAGCCGAGCACGAGTCCCTTGAGTACATAGTCGTGGGTGACTTTAACTATAATTTAGAAGTTGATGTCAGTGCCCAAAATGGTCGTTGTTGCTTTCTAATAGGGATACTTGAGAACCGCTTTACTATTCACCGGAAGAACCAGGACTTTTCGTATATGCACCAATTTGGTTCTGCGTCTAATCTAGACCATATTGTTAGCTCTAGTTCTTTGTCAGTAAATTAGGTTCTCGTCCTTCCGAATAGTTACAGTTCGGGTCATTTCCCAGTTCAGCATATAATCAGTAGGCCTACATCGTTTTCCGCTGCGAATAATTCGTCGGCATTCACTCAGAGGTGGTATGAGATTCTGATTTGGCTTAAAATTGATAAGCAAAAGTTTCAAAATTCTTGTGATCTTGTTTTGTCAAAAATTCGCATACCGTTTGACTTGCTTATGAAATTCTCTCAGCGTGATGAAAGAGATGCACGGCTACGTCTTAAGATTTATTACGCCGAACTGACCCATGCTCTTCTGTTTGCCGAATCTCAGGGAGTGCCCAAGTCTTGTGTCAAACAAGGAACTCAAGAAAAGAGATGCTTTTCTAACCCTTTGTTACAACTAGCATGCATCCAAGCTACCTTCTGGCACGGGGTATAGAAAGAATGTGATAGACCACGCTCAGGAGTAGTTAAAGAGATCAGAGTTGCATCGAAGTGTAGGTTTGGGAGGGAACTTGCTCGTCACCGCGCGCAATTGAAATCTGAGCTTTCTGAAAAAGTAATTAAAAATCCCAATATGTTATGGAAAATATTTGATTAGAAGGAGTCAGTGGGTCCCAAATCAGATATCCCATCTTATCCCATCTTTAACATGGATAAACTATTACCTTGATGAGTTTTCAGCCCCAAAACAGGATCTTAACATTACTGTTCAAGAAAAGCTTTCATCCCTCCTCTCATCAATTCCAGATACAGATTTCCTAGTTACCCAATCATAGGTTGCGTCCGTGATCCGACGGTTGAAAAAGAAGAAGTCGGCTGGCATTGACCGTGTATCCACCTTTCACCTTAGTGATTGCAGCCCGACTTTCATGGGACACCTAACTCTCCTCTTTCAGATGATCTTCACCACTGGACTCGTACCATCGGCATTCAGTACTGGGTCGCTTAGGCCAGTCCCGAAGAAAGGAAAAAGTACTTCAGAATGTGCTTCGTTCAGACCGATCTCAGTGGCACCAACGCTTTGCAAAGTCTTCGAACTTTCGGTCATTCATTAAATCCAGGAAAAATGCTGAAAACGCTGGACTCCCCCTTCCCAGTTCTGGTTCCAGAAGGGTCTTGGTTGCGGCCATGCCATTTCTGCTTTAGCTTCAGTCTTGATTGACGATGAGGGATCGAAGGAGTCCATTGTTATAGGTCTACATGACGTCCGCCTTGCCTATGACTCACTTCTTCATGACCAACTCATTATGGATATGGGAAAGAGAGGTGTACAGAAGGACATCATACTACCCATTAAAGACATGTACGACCACCTATAGGCTGAACTCCTACTTCCTGGCCATGGTCGAGCCCTCACTGAATATACACCAGACGTGATGTTGTCCTACCGAGGGAACCATGTAGTCCCAGTAAAAAAGGGTGCTCGACAAGGACCAGTCACATCTCCTCGTACATTTAACAACTGTAGCATTGAGCTACAGTCTAGTATCAAGACAACATGCACAGCTCGTGGCATAGACTTTACAATGATAGCTTACGCTGATGACACATAAGCAATATGAGCATTGTTGTATCGAGCCACAATTAGGTAACAAATTAAACCAAATAATCATCAGTAAATTAAAAATATACGGTATATAATCATATCAACTTGTCTAAATACGACAAGAGACGGTAAAACAATTAAACGACTCTTTCCTTCGCTGGTCTTCAATTCAGATCACTCTCAACAAATGACGTCCTGCACTGGTATCCGGGATCATTGCTTTTCCTGAGGCGAAAAAAATTTCAATGATTTAAAGAACATGAAAATTGGAACTTGGAATGTTACGACATTAAAAAATGACTATCGTATCGACATTTTGACTGACGAATTCAGACGATTCGAACTGGATCTATTAGGAGTTTCAGAAACTCATATCCCAGGGGTAGGAAGCATGAAATTAGGTGATATAGAATTTGTTTACTCAGGCAGGAAGGATGGGTTACATAGACAGGGAGTAGGGCTCATGATGAATAAGGAAGCGGCTAAGTCTAGTTTAGGCTGGGAAGGTATTAATAATAGAATACTAATTGCTCATTTTATGACTAGAAAGTTCAAGGTATCAGTTATAGTAGTATACGCCCCTGTAGAACCGACTGATGGAGATACTAGTGACTCAGATGAATTCTACTTACAGTTACAGGAGCAAATAGACAAGGTCCCAGGTAGAAATATGATGTTATTGCTGGGAGATTTTAACGCCCAGGTTGGTAGAAATAAGGATAGATGGTATCCCAGCTTAGGTAAATTTGGTGTAGGAAAAGAAAACAGTAATGGATACAGACTTTTGCAATTTTGTAGGTATAACAATCTAGTTATAACCAATACGGTGTTTGGTCATAAAATGGCTCATAAGCTAACATGGTATTCACGTGATGGTAAGACAGCAAACCTTATTGATTATGTTATAGTAAATCGAAGACTGGCAGGATCAATACAAGATACTAGGGTATATAGGAGTGCTGTTATTGATTTTAAAAGTAAAGATCACCATCTAGTAGTGTCAAGGGTTAATTTAAAGCTGAAATATCGGAAGGGTAATTACCTCCCGGGAAGTTATGATGTTAGTAGACTCCAGGATGAGAATTTGAGAGAAACTTTCCAGGAACAGTTGAATACTAAACTTGAGAGTTTAAAATTTGATAATGTGGAAGATGGTTGGAATAATTTTAGAAAAATAATTTGTGAAGTTGCTGAAGGTGTATTAGGGAAGTAAGCTAGAACTGCAGCTAAGAATATTAGTGAAAAAGCTTTAAGTTTAATAGAAAGGAGAAAGGACTTGTACAAGAATTATCTGAGTGATAGATCACATGAAAACAAAAGAAATGTAAAGAAAGTGGAGAAAGCATTGAAATATGAACTAAGGAGGTGTGAAGTGGAGGCCATGGATAAAATTGCCGAGGATTTAGAAGATGCAGCTAGACGGCATAATAGTAAAATATTGTACTGGCACGTTAACAAATTGAGAGGTAGTAGTCAATCCGGACTTGTCCCAGTTAAAGATAGGAATGGGGTGGCAATTAGCGATAAGACGAAAGCTAAAGCGAGATGGGCCGAACATTTTGAGAATTTGCTTAACCGTGATAGAGTTGCAGGAAAAAATATAGAGGAAAATGAAAAAGTTTGTGATACCTTGGATGTGAAGGAAGATTTGTTTTGTGAGGAGGAATTAGAAACAGTACTAAAAGGATTAAAGAATAATAAGGCTCCAGGTGCTGATAGGGTAGTAAATGAGTTTCTTAAATATGGTGGCTCTGAGGTTAGAAATAAGTTATTGGAGATTATGAATATGATTTTTGAAAAAGGGGAAGTACCTAATGATTTTAGAAAAACCTTAATTAAGCCACTTTATAAGAAAGGTGATAAAAGTGAGTGTGGTAATTATCGAGGCATTAGTCTGGTCTCTGTAGGTAGCAAATTGCTTAGTAATATGATACTTTTTAGACTGAGAGATGCCGTAGACAAAGTTTTAAGAGAAGAGCAGTGCGGTTTTAGAAAAGGTAGAGGATGTGTCGACCAAATTTTCACTCTTAGGCTAATAATTGAGAAGTGCCTGAGTTTTCAAACACCTTTGGTCCTCAGTTTTATAGATTATGAGCAAGCGTTCGATTCTGTTGATAGAGGAGCTTTAGTAAAGGTTTTATCCTTGTATGGTATACCAGACAAATACATTAAAGTGATTAGTGCTATGTACGAGAATAACACTGCTGCGGTTAAGGTAGGAAATGAGGTTAGCAGCTGGTTTTGTATTAAATCAGGAGTTAAGCAGGGCTGTGTTCTATCCCCCTTTATATGGATTATTTTGATGGACTTTGTTTTAAGGAGCACAGGAAAGGCAATGGGAGACCACGGAATCAAATGGGGAGGAAAAAGTCTCCTGGACTTGGATTATGCTGATGATTTAAGCATCCTAGATGAAAGTGTGAGCAAAATGAATGAAGTTTTAGAGGTTTTGCGAGTTCAGGGTGCTAGTATTGGTTTGAAAATTAATGTTAGGAAGACCAAGTCACTAAGGCTAGGAATAAGTGAAGATGAAAAGGTGACGTTGGGTAATGAAAAGATTGATCAGGTGGGCAGTTTCACTTACCTTGGTAGTATTATTAGTAAAGATGGTGGGAGCAGTGAAGATGTTAAAAATAGAATAGCCAAGGCTCAGGGTGTTTTTTCACAGTTAAAAAAAGTCTGGAAGAATAGGAAGATAAGTCTGCAAACCAAGATTAGAATCTTAGAAGCTACAGTGATGACAGTGGTCAAATATGGCTCTGAAGCATGGACGCTCCGAAAAGCGGATGAAGATTTGCTAGATGTTTTCCAGAGAAATTGCTTAAGGATTGTTCTGGGTACCCGGCTGACTGACCGTATTTCAAACAATAGGCTATACGAAAAATGTGGTTCAATACCGCTTTCTAGGTCTATAATGAAAGAAAGGTTGAGGTGGTTATGGCACGTTGTTCGGATGAAGGATGACAGATTGCCGAAGATTGTTCTTTTCGGCCAACCATCTAGGGCTAAACGGAAAGCAGGTCGTCCCCGTCTGGGTTGGGAGGACGTCATAAAGAAAGATTTAAAGGAAATGGGAACTTCGTGGGCGGGTGTAAAAAGGGAGGCTTTGAATAGATTGGGGTGGAGGAGGAGCGTGCGTAGCTGTGTTGGCCTCAGGGGGCTTGGTGCTGCGATGAGTTGTTAGTAGTAGTTAGTAGTCAACAAATGATTCATTTACTCCGATATGCATAAATATCAGAAACAAGGAAATTATTCAATCACGGATTTTTTTTTTTTACTTCATTACTTAAAACAATATGCTTAAAAGCATGGATAATTAATAAACAGTTAAATTATTAGTAATGTAGGCAATGTATTATCAGAGAAAAATTGACACCAAGATTGTGAATAACCAGCGTCACATAAATTGAACTCTTACGAAAAGAGACTAAATCATCATTCAATTTAAAATTGCAACAATTACAATGATACCGCAATTACATCTAATTTTAAATTGATTTGTTTTGTTTGTGGATTCGTTTCTTCATACTTAAGAAAATGCAGATCTGAGCTTTCTTTTCTCTGGATCGGGGAAAATTCTCCATAATGGGCTTAGGTACAGGAAATGGGGAAGGAATACAGCGTTATAAAGTCAAGCCAGAATTAAAGGGTTGAAACGGATTTTATATGAAACTTTACTGTAAGGAAAAGCCCGGCGTTTACGAAGATGATCAATAAGAAGGGAGTGGGTAGTTTTGAGATCCTTTCCAATTGGTAAACCAAGGTAAATAATTTTTGGGACAGGGGCTACAGATAATTGTTCTACCTTCACAGACGAGACCTCATCTTGGCACCTGTTGAACAGAAGAATCTACTACTTCTCCGGGTTAAATTCAAGGCCAATGCGACTGTAATTTGATTGTATTGTGGAGAAAGTGGTCTCTGTACCTGCAACTGTGCGGCAGGGGTTCAGACAACTACGCTGAACAAAATGGCTATCTCAAAATTTTTGATTGGATGTGTTACGGGGAATGATGGGCTTGGGGGGGAGCTAGTTGCCCTCCAATCACTTTCGACTTTTAAAAAGGGCACTAGCCCTTTGAATTTCCAATCGAATGAGCCTGTTTTGAAGTTTCTACGACAACGCCTTCTATAAAAAACCTTATATGCCCCCAGGGCAAAACTTAAAATCTCTGCCCTGAGGGTTACGGAGGAGTCTCCTCCTCAAAAACATGTTTTTCTATCTGGAAATCAACTGGCCTACGCTGAACAAAATGGCTATCTCAAAATTTTGATTGGATGTGTTTTGGAGAATGATGGGTGGGGGGGGGCTAGGTGCCCTCCAATCACTTTCGACTATTAAAAAGGGCACTAGCCCTTTAAATTTCCAATCAAATGAGCCTGTTTTGAAGTTTCTACGACAACGCCTTCTATAAAAACCTTATATGCTCCCAGGGCATAACTTAAAACCTTTGCCCTGAGGGTTTTGGGGGAGTGTACTCCTTAAAAAAAATATTTTCTAACTGGAAATCAACTACGCTGAACAAAATGGCTATCTCAAAATTTTTATTTGATGTGTTTGTGGGAATGATGGGCGTTGGGGGCTAGTCGCCCTCCAATCACTTTCGACTTTTAAAAAGGGCACTAGCCCTTTGAATTTCCAATCGAATGAGCTTGTTTTTAAGTTTCTACGACAACGCCTTCTATAAAAACGTTTTATGCCCCCAGGGCATAAATTAAAACCTCTGCACTGAGGGTTGCGGGGGAGTGTCCTCCTCAAAAATGTATTTTCTATCTGGAAATCAACTAGCCTACGCTGAACAAAATGGCTATCT
>JAQQPU010005417.1:29251-47327 GCA_029168905.1 Artemia sp. Kazakhstan ARC1039
TTTCTATCTGGAAATCAACTAGCCTACGCTGAACAAAATGGCTATCTCAAATTCTGATTGGATGTGTTTGGGGGAATGCTGGGCGTAAGGGGTTAGTTGCCCTCCAAACACTTTCAACTATTAAAAAGGGCCCTAGCTCTTGGAATTCCCAATCGAATGAGCCTATTTTGAAGTTTCTACGACAACGCCTTCTATAAAACCTTATATGCTCCCAGGGCATAACTTGAAACCTTTGCCCTGAGGGTTTTGGGGGAGTGTCCTCCTCAAAAACATATTTTCCAGCTGGAAATCAACTACGCTGAAAAAATGGCTATCTCAAAATTTTTGATTGGATGTGTTTGGGAGAATGATGGGCTTGGGGGGGCTTGTTGCCCTCCAATCACTTTCGACTTTTAAAAAGAGCACTAGCCCCTTGAATTTCCAATCGAATGAGCCTGTTTTGAAGTTTCTATGACAACGCCTTCTATAAAAACCTTATATGCCCCCAGGGCATAACTTAAAACCTCTGCCCTGAGGGTTACGAAGGAGTCTCCTCCTCAAAAACATATCTTTCTATCTGGAAATCAACTGGCCTACGCTGAACAAAATGGCTATCTCAAAATTTTAATTGGATGTGTTTTGGAGAATGATGGGCGTGGGAGGGGGGGGCTAGGTGCCCTCCAATCACTTTCGACTATTAATAAGGGCACTAGCCCTTTAAATTTCCAATCAAATGAGCCTGTTTTGAAGTTTCTACGACAACGCCTTTTATAAAAACCTTATATGCCCCCAGGGCATAACTTAAAACCTTTGCCCTGAGGGTTTTGGGGGATTTTACTCCTCAAAAACATATTTTGTATCCGGAAATCAACTACGCTGAACAAAATGGCTATCTAACAATTTTGAGTGGATGTGTTTGGGGGTGCCCGGGTATGGAGAAAAAAAAACACATTGTGCCCACATCGTTCTTTACTTAGGCAGCACTAGCGCGCTGCCGATGATAGTGTTTGATCAAAAAGCTGGACTCTCATCACGAAATCCGTGCTTTTAATTTAAAGTTTTAACGAGCTTTTCAAAACCAATTATAATTGTCTCAAATAGATTAACGTTTTTGAGATTTCTCGAGTTACAATTTACATTTGTAATGTGTATCAGAGTTAAAATACTTGATTCTGGAAATTGAATAGCGGGTGTGAGCTAAGGTTTCTCCTGAATAAGGGTGCGCCGATCCCGGAAATACTTTATTACCAGACATACGTGTGGAGGAAGCAGAGCAAGCCCTGACATCCCTACGGTTTTGAAATCTGTCTAGTATTCTTGGCCCCATATAGGGACTGCATCAGATCTTAAGCCGATAAGAGCAGATGCAACACTTCGATCTAAACCTAAAGACCGAGAAGCAGAATTGCCACTCCAGCGAAATTAACAGTACTACTCGGGTTCTCTTAAAAGTGCTACCACAGCAAAAAAAAGTGCTATCTCCCCAAAAATTTGCCGCGTGTTGCGCTTTTATGCACGCGGAATACATCTTAAGATATAAAAAGCATTTCTTATTTGAGCACCGTAGTTTCTCCGAAAAGGAAGTTCTTAGAGAAACACTTAGTACTCACCTTATGAAAAAGAAGAAAGTTTAAAAAATGGACACAAACTATATATTTATCTAGGATGGTTTTTAATATTTGCTAGGTAATGCCAGACTACGGTTTTTTCTTAAAGACACCAATTTCCTCAATCAGCTTTCGGGTTGCTGCGAGCGAATCTCTCACGATTTAGTAGTACTTTATATAAAATTGCATAGATGTTACGTGATGCTACTTCAACAACCACATTTAAAGAAGAAATCGAATAGTTTTCGTTTTGAGTAGTGTTGGGCGATAATTTGATCAAACGATATATCGAAATATCGATATTTTTACTGTCGATATTCGATAATCGATATATCGATTTCGATATTTCTGATCAGTTTTTATTCAGATTAACTCTTGGCTTTGCAAAGTTAAAAAAAAATTGGGTACTTATCTGTTAGCCACTACACACTCGAGAATCTGAATCTATAAAATCATACAACAACCGGTTTATTGCTGTTTGTATACCCAGACAATTAGCTTCGATTCAGTGGAAAACTACATTGTAGCTATGTTTTAATAAATATTTAGTTGGTATTTTGGTTTATTTAGGTTAGGTTACTTATTGCATGCAGCCCCGCCATACTTAACCCCCACCCCACCATCCCCCTAGTGTGCAAATATACAGCCCAAATTATATATATGATTGATGATTTTATATGATGATTTTTTTTACATATGAAAAAAGATGATTGATATCGAATCTACACGGGCCAAAATTAATTCTTCTCTCCTTTGGCGTTTTCTGTCCTCTAAAAGCGATGAGTCTTTATCCGCATCTGCTATCCCTGATTCTGAATGGTACGCATTTTATAGATTCAATATATATTATTATATTATTATTATTATTATATCCTATCTATTTCCCAAGCATAGCGGTTGTTTCTACCCCGTACCTGTAGATCCAAATTCTCGAATGTGTACTGGCTGATAGAAAAGTACCAACAATTATAATAAAAGTGTATTTTGCACATTTTTTTTAAACTTTGAATAATAGAAAATCAAGCAATAAAAACAAACTTCGATTGCAAGAGTGAATATCATAGAAATCTAGACTTGAAATTACTCGGGCTCAGGGTAAAGAAAGATGACCTAATGACTACTTCTGGCTATTCAAACCCAGCAACATGTCAATGTTTTTTCCCTGAGCATTTGTTCTACCTTTCAGTGATTAAATAAAAAAAAAAGGAAACAGGTTTTTTCAACTGAAAGTAAGGGTCAGCATTAAAACTTAAAACGAACAGAAATTATTCCGTATATGAGAGCGATGCCCTTCATATACGTTTTTTCTAGTATTTTTAAAACAAGCTTCTTATTCTAATTAAATAGCCCTTGTGTTTCAGGAGTTGTTTTATTAAATAATTGGAACTCTTCAAAGGAGGGGGTAACTCCCCTCGCATTAGGTAGGATTTCTTTTTGTTTCAAGTTTCAATATGTCTCCCTAGTTTCCGTTGAAAAAAAAAAATATTTAATTTTTGGTTGTTTTCATTTAATACCAGGGAATCATCACTACAAATCCGTCCCTGCTGAAAATTCCCCCCAGATATTTTCTTGTGGACAATTTCGCCTAGAAATTTCTCTTACGCCTATTTTCACTTGAAAAAAAAGACTTGTCTTTCATTTAATTTTTGATCTTTTTCAAATCATGCCGGAAAACTCCTTCAACAGGAAATTTTTCATTGAAATCCCATCCTCCGAATGGAAAGTTTCTTCCACGGAAAATCCTCTGATGAAGAATTTCTCCCGCGAAAAATTTCCACATGGAGAATATCTCCTGCGAAAAATTCCGCCACGAAGAATTGCTCCCACTGAAAACTTTCCCATGGAAAATTTCCCCTGTGGGAACTCCCTCCCTCCCACAAAAAAAAACTCCCAGGCCATTTTAACCTCTCTGAAAATTTACCCCGGATAATATCCCCAAAACATCTAGATGTTCAATTGAATCGGCAGAGAGAAAGTAAAATAAATTTGATATAAGAGTTCTGGCAAATTCTCCCGTGTAATATTTCTCCTTATAAGTTCATTTTCGGAAACTTCCCTGCCCATAGAAATTCTCCCCGTGGAAAATCCCCTTGCGCAAAATTTCCTTCCCTAAAAACGTCTGTTTACTTCCAAATAACAGAAACTATATGTAAACAACAGACACAATTCATAACTTATAGCCCTTCCCCCGGGCACCATGGGGGGGATCATGACAATTTCCTCGGAACATCTCTACATCAAAAATTGAATCGGCAGAGAAACATTATGACGAATTTCGTATAGGAGTTATGACAAGTTCTCCGGTGTAAAATTCCCCCTTGTTAGTTCAGCCCCGGAAACTTCCCTGCCCATGGGAAATTCTACCTGTGGAAAATCCCCCCACAGAAAATTCCCCCTCCCCTAAAAAGGCCTGTTTACTTACAAATAAAAAATACTATACGTAAACAATAGGCGAATTCATAACTTAAAGCCCTTTCCTCAGGTTGCGGGGAGTCAGGTTATCTCCGGAGGAACATTTTTTCGATCTTTCAACTATGGTGAACAAAATGAATATCTCAAAATTGGGATCGGGTGTTTTCAGGGAAAAAGGGCGTGGGAGGGGGGCTATTGGCTCTCCAATATCTCGGGTCACTTTAAAAGGGAACTAGAACTGTTATTTTCTTTCGAACGAGCACTTTTCCAACATTCTTGGGCCTTTGAATTGATGCGATCACGCTGGCGAAAGAAAGAGGAATAAATAAACATGCATCCGTGATTTTTATTCAAAAAAAAAAAAAAAATTCTACATTTACGCTGACGGGAGGTTAAAATCTTTACAAGTAGGGTTCTATGCTATGCTGAATCTGATGGTACGCTTTTCTTTAAGATTCTTTGACTTTTTGGGGGGGTTTCTCCCCTTTCCCAAAAATCACGCAAATTTTCTCAGGCTCGTATCTTTTGATGGGAACACTAAACTGAATGAATCCTATATATTTGGATTCAGCATAGAAAGCCAACTCTCTTTTATATGAGCAAGGCCTATCAGCTTAGAAGGCATTAATACAGCCAAGGCCTTTTGGAGGTTCTCAGCAACATTTGGAAGTCCTCCTGACTAAACGTATTTTGAGTTTGAGAACAGGCTATACCAACTTATGGATGAAGGTAAGTATGCTGTGTATCAGCATGTATGAGTCAATGGATTAAATACATCATTGTTCTTCTTCTCGCCCATTTCCCAAACAATTTTCTATGTTGGATCTTTTCTGCAGGACGTTTACCAGTAGCAGAAAAGGCCGAAAATAGTCAAATATGTTCAAATATCGTTTTCGATATCGATATTTTTGTTTCTATATTCGATATCGATATTTGCTCTGATATATCGATATATCAATATCGATACTGAAAATCGCCCAACACTAGTTTTGAGTTCAGTTGTGAGCAGGGTTGCCACTGAGGTTACGTTCGTACCATTTTTGGTACGTTTTAAATATTGTGGTACGTTTTACGTTACGGTCCAAAAAACGTTACATTTTTGTTACGTTTTTGAATTTATGGTACAATTATGTTACGCTTTTAAATAATGAACAAGTTTCACATTTTCTGAGTAATATATGTTTCCCCCTGTGAAAAAATTCGCTGTTCACATTTTAATTACACTGACATGAGTATCGAAATTCTTTCAAATCGCGGTGATTTAGTCTTATCACACAATCACTCGGCTATTCGAATGAGAAAATACCCACTTTGGATACTAAGTTAAGAACATTCTCTCTCGAGCAAAGATTATCATTCGCTTAGAGACAAGTGACAAAATTCAGTTAGTCACCAACTTTCATCAGTTGGTTTTGAACTTGAATCTTGTTCTCCAAGCAGATATTGAAATTATATTGAAAATTAACAAACTGAAGCCAGGAAGGAAAATTTTTCATAAAAACAGGTAAATAATGGAAGAAGCTATTTTCTTTATAATTTCTTTTTAAATATGTGATTATAGGCTATATGTATTATTCTTCGGGTAACAACACTAAAAACCTCACCCCACCCCCCCTCCCCCAAGGCCGTACCCAGGATTTTTTTCTGAAGGGGTTTTACACAAATATTTTTTTCGGAGGGGGGGGGTTACACAAAAAAACTTAAAAAGCGCATACAAAATTTGTTTATATCCATTTTTGTTACGTTTTTACGAGTCAAACAAACATTTCGGGGGGGGGGGACCCCCTCCCCCCCTCTGGGTACGGCGTTGTCTCCCCCCTTCTGATTGGTTGGACATAATATCTGGTTATATACAAAATTTGGTCTCTTTATATGGGATTATGAACGGCTGATATTAACAAAATATTTGAAACTGTAAAAATGAGCCATTTTTTGGTTATAACCAAGGCTATATCCAAGCATTGAGAAGGGGGTGGGTTAGTTGAGCCGGAATTTTTGATTTCATGCTAGACTTTTTCCAAGTATCATGGTCACTTTTTTGACACTTTACCGCCCACACATTCTGAGGTCCCATATATAACTGCATAAATATATTTCATCGTTGTGTCGAATCTTGTGATGGCATTCTTACTTGTAATATTCTTTCATTTTCTTTTATATTGTAAAGTAAGAATTTGATTGGTTGATTTCTTTTAATATACTCGAATTTTAATGTGAGTTTCTTTTATATTGGTTTTTCTTCATTTGTTTTGCTGAGGACGGCCCTTGGATATAGGGTCGAAATATTCATTTAAAGTTGCGTTCCAGTGTCTTATATAAAAATGCTCCTATTGTTCTACTTATTGTTTATGAGGGGGGATTTTTAATGAGATTACGGGAAAGTATATTTTTAAAATTATACAGGCAACAAATGTCCCCCCCCCCTAAGTACCGCCTTTGATAACAAAGTTAGGGCACCCAGCCTTGAAAAGAGACTTTCCTATCAAAAGTTACGAAAAAGTTACGTTTTAAGAGTTTGGACGGTACGAAATTTTTTGGTCTGGTGGCAACCCTGGTTGTGAGTGCTGTGAATTAGAATGAAGAAGAAAGTTGAGTTGGCTAAAATTAAAACAAAATGGTGTTAGCAGATCTAGGAAGAAAAATCAGTTCAGCCTTGAAATCTCTCAATTCTGCAACAACAATCAGTAAAGAAGTATTAGATGGTTTATTGAAAGAAATAGCAACTGCCCTAATTGAAGCTGATGTTAATATTAGACAAGTTCTGCAACTCAGAGAAAATGTCAAAAGTGCAATATCTTTTGATGATCAAGTTGGTGAGCTCATAAAATATTTGTTTTTTTTAGGCTATTTGGTAATTTAATGAGTCTGAAGAAGATAGGCCTGTGAAATTTCCTAAGTTAGATGCATTGTAGCAATGTTCCAACATAAAATATAGGCCTATAGACTAAAAATCTTAGTAAACCTTACCTTCAATCATTAGCAGTGCATGACAAGGACTATTGGTTACCTTGAACACAGACCCAAGCAGTATCTAGACCATGCTGTAGGCCTAGATTTGTGGGGAATTGTCAAAGACATCTGTATAGCCTAGGCCTAGTACAGAACTAGGCCTAAGCTGCTTTCTATTTTGGTAAATATTTACCAAATCATATTATTGAGTTATGATTAAAGTGTATATACCACTCAATGCCTTTTTTTATGCTCTTTACAAATATAATAATCATTTTTTGTCAGAAATGAATTTTAGCCCCCACCCCTATATATAACAATTCAGGGTATAGGCTATAATTGCACATTAGGGGGGTGAGGGGAAAGTTTAAACTTACCTTGGTATTTGTTTAGCCTTGGGACACCTCATAGGGAGACATGTTAAGAAAACAATTCTTACTTTAAAATATGTATAATGATCCTAGTTCTTATATTATCCAAGGGTAGAACCTTTATCATCAAGTCTTTCCTCTAAAAATCCTCAGAAGAGAAAAAGTTTCCTAATATCACCATGTTTTTAATTCAATGCTTAAGTCTTTTTAAATTGCCGCCTAATAAGTTCTTTTATAGATAGTGTTCATGCCGGTCTTTTTATTATTTTTTTTTTAAAGAGCAGTGGCAAAGGGCGAATAGCAGTGGTGTAAATATAAATATTAATAACAGTGGCAAAGGGCAAATAGCAGAGGCGAAGGGCGAATAGCAGTGGTATAAATACAAAATATTAATAGCAGTGGTTAGGTTAGGTTACAAAAGATGCACAGAATTTTGAAGGGCAAATAGCAGTGGCGTAAATACAAAATTTTTAGTTAATGGCATGATTTATAACAGAATTCACAATTTCTATAATCCCAATATACCACTACTTTTTCTTTAAACACGTTTTTTGACACACATGCTAAACACGTGCTAAACGCTATCTATAAAACAACTTATTTGGCAGCAGTTTACAGCGGCAATTTCTAAAGACTTAAGCATTGAATTAAAAACGTGGTGATAATTGGAAACTTTTTCTCTTTTGAGGATTTTTAGAGGAAAGACTTGATGATAAAGGTTCTACCCTTGGATAATATAAGAACTAGGATCATTATACATATTTTAAAGTAAGAATTGTTTTCTTAACATGTCTCCTTATGAGGTGTCCCAAGGCTAAACAAATACCCTTACCTCTCATTTACATCAGAAATAAAATAACCCCTACCCCCCTAATGTGCAAATATATACCCTGAATTGGTATATACAGGGGTGGGGGCTATAAATCATTTCCAACAAAAAAGGGTAAAGTTCTACCAAATCATATTATTGAGTTAGGAATAAAGTGAATGCACCATTTGATGCCTTTTTTATGCTGATTACAAATATAATAATCATTTCTATCAGAAATGAATTTCAGCCCCCCCTATATATACCTAACCCTGAATTGGCATATATATGGGGTGGGGGTGTGAAATTCATTTCCAATAGAAATGATTATTATATTTGTAATCACCATAAAAAAGGCATCAAATGGTGCATTCACTTTTGTCCTAACTCAATAATATGATTTGGTAGAACTTTACCCAAAAATGATTATTATATTTGTAAAGAGCATAAAAAAAGGTGGTAAAATTCTGCTTTAATTACTTTTGGCTATCTTGGAAAGGGGTTGTATTAGGAAAATGAAACTTTCAGGGATGGATCTACATGCTAAGGTATGTCCCAGGAAGGTACTTTGAAGTACCTACCTCCACTCCTCCCCCATCCCCCTCTATATAATGGTAAATTACTGCACATTACTAGTTGTTTTAGCTCACATTTCATCCTATTTTACTATCATAATTAAAAATCACTGCTTACCTTACACAACTTCATCTTTTAACCTTGTTCTTTAAAATATATTCCAAAATCCTATTTTCATTTAACAGTCATCCCTTTAAACTTATTTACTATCTAGTTGACATTGCTTATGGAACCCGTTTGTGATGTCACAACTTTGCTTATCATAACTCCTTTAACAGTAGCATGCAGGTGCCATGGGGTAGAAGACAACTCTGTGTTGATAAGCCATTTAAACTTTATTAATTAGGGAAAGGATTTGACAAGAGATAGACCAGTAAAAAAATCCAAATTGTTTTTAGAGGACAAATTATGTTATGAGAACATGTTTTTATTTTTATAGGTCCATATGCTCATAAAGTTTCGGTTGAGTTTATTGAAACACTAGCATGGACTTCCTGTAGTTACAGACTCTCCATAAAACATTTTAAAGTGCAAAGATGCACCTTAGGGAAGTTGGGCTTGGGGTGGATTTCTAAGGGGAGAATTTTCCTTTGGGAGGGAAATTTCAGATGAGTGAATATTCTGGGGGAAATGTTACACTGGGGGGTATTGACAGAATTACTATATGAAATTCTATTTAATTGTTTTACATTCTCTTTGCCAAATTTTTTATATGGAGATGTTCTGGGGGCTTTTTTCTGTGCGTTTTGTTTTCTGGGAAATAATTTCCACAGAAGGGGGCATTTCTGGAGTGGCCAAGAAACCAATATGTAGATTAAAGTCTTATTCCAATGAAAAAATGCTAAGGAGAATTTTTCAGGGTGAATTTTCCACAAGCAATTTTACAGAGAGGGGGGATTCTCAGCAAGGAAAGAATTGTCTGGAGGGAATTTGACAGGGGAGGTGCACTTTATGTTGGATGAAATTTCTGCAGAGGATTTCTTTGAGGGGGAGGGGTATATTTCATAGAGGGTGAGCCAGATTTAGCAACATTATTCAAAAAACAAACAGAAATTATGCCATATGTGAAGGATTGCCCCTCCTCAATACCTTATTCTTTATGCTAAAGCTTGACTGTTAACTAAAATTGAAACACAGGGGCTTTTTATTTAGAATAGGGAGCTTTTTTAAAAGTGCTAACAGCTTTAGCATAAAGAGCAAGGTATTGAGGAGGGGCAACCCTTCATATCCAGAATAAATATGCCAATTGGGTTTTAATTGTTCATGCACTGTGAGCCAAAATCAAACCAGCATTAGTTGAAAAACATTCAGAAATTAAATAAAAAACAAGTTTTATTAACTGAAAGTAAGGAGAAACATTAAAACTTAAAATGAACAATAATTATTCTGTACATGAAAGGAGCTGTCCCCTCCTCAGGCCCTAGCTCTTTATGCTAAAGTAATGTAAAGAGCAAGGTTTGGAGGAGGGGACAGTCCCTTTCATATACTGTATAATTGCTGTTTCTTTTAAGTTTTAATGTTGCTCCCTACTTACAGTTAAAAAAAACTTGTTTTTATTACTTAATCTCATAAAGACAATACTTTTGTCAGCATATGAAGAACCATGTATATTGCAATAATATATCTCTGGTTTATATGCAAAGTAACACAAGAGACAAAAATTAACATACAAGAGAGTAGTGAAGAATTATGGTATACAAAGTAATATTTGGCAGGGATAGTCACTAGTAATAAATCACTAGGGGTGGCAACATGATTGGATGATTTTTGGGGATTTGGGGAACCAAATTTTTTTGGGGGTGGCACATAGATTTTTGGGGAAATCCCCAAAAATTTTTATAATAGTGCAAGCCCTGCTTGATTTTTAAACAGGAAAATTGAAATACTTAAACCACACAAGAAAAGAAAAGCTTCAACTTTGCACTTGACACAATAAAGAATTGCTGCAAAATTAATTCAAAGTCAACCAAATACCACCGCCTCTTCCAGCAGCGCGTGTGCAGCATGCCAGCAACATTGTGACACTTCAGCAGCAGTCAACCAAGCCTCTTGTTGGTGGCGTTTGGTTGATGTGCTGGCATGGTGCTGGGGTCTAGGTAAGACACAGAGCACTACAAACATCAGAATCGACTTTAGAGGACAAGATATGTCATGTGAAGATGTTTTTGAAATTCCCCAAACTAAAAAATTTCTAAAATTCTACTTTAGAAGCTTTTTAAATATTTATTTATGAATTGAATATTATTTCTAAAGCACTAATAGATAGAGCGCTACAAATATCAGAATTGACTTTAGAGGACAAATTATGTTATGGGAAGATGTTCTTGAAATCCCCCTTCCCCCCAAACTCAAAATTTTCCAAAATTCTACTTTAGAAGCTTTTTTAAATATTTGTAAAGCGCCAAGAAATAGAGTGCTACAAACATCAGAATCAACTTTAGAGGACAATTTATGTCATGGGAAGATGTTTTTGAAATCCCCCTTCCCCCCAAACTCAAAATTTTCCAAAATTCTACTTTAGAAGCCTTTTTAAACATTTCTAAAGTGCAAGAGACATAGAGCACTACAAACATCAGAATTGACTTTAGAGGACAAGTTATGTCATGGGAAGATGTTTTGAAATCCCTCTTCCCCCCAAACTCAAAATTTTCTAAAATTCTACTCTAGAAGCTTTTTAAATATTTCTAAAGCACTAATAGATAGCACGCTACAAACATCAGAATCAACTTTAGAGGCCAAATTATGTTATGAGAAGATGTTTTTGAAATCCCCCTTTGCCCCAAACTCAAAATTTTGTAAAATTCTAGCCTTCTTTTCCATGGGGGGGGGGGGTATTTTCCCTGGGGGGTAAAGTATTTGGACAGTTTGAAGTCAGAAAATCATTATTTCTAGGTAATAGGGCCACTACAAAATTACAGAAGAATAGCAAGGTATCTGGAAATGTTGTTAACTAAAAAAAAAAAAAAACATCCTTGTATAAAGAAAATGTAATCTTTCTTTTAAGTTTTTTTTAAAAAAACATCAGTGCCAACCTGGAAGCATTACAGATTCTGCCAAAGTTAAATTTATGCAACCTGGGACTAAACAAGCCAAATTGTTGGGTCAACCATGTAGGGTCAACACTAGGATATTTGCATCTGTTACGAAGCAACTATTTCAGATGCAGGAAAAACGCATTCTAAGTTGACCTATCATTCCAATATATTCATAACCCAATTCACTGTTATCTTTGTTTGACTATTCCCACCATTTAACAATGAAACAATTATGAAAGCTGCAATTGATATTACGAGTTATAGCTTCAGTTTGTAAATGACAATTATTGAAATATGTCTTGCAATTTTTGTGAAATAAATTTCTGTGGTGGTATCATTCAATTTTCTACTGTTGAGGCAGTCTTAGAGTTGTATTATAACCATGGCATGCTATTGAGAAGCAGGAATTTTGATAACTGTGGCCAGATTTGCATAAAATATAGAAATTCGTTCTGTTGCCAGAAGTCTAGGCTTATACCTATCCGAGGTGGCCACAAATATTCCCAGGTAAAGTGTACTTTTTCAAAATCGATCTATGACAAAACATGGATGGCTGGTTCACATCTTTCTCTGCTAGAAAATTTCCGTTTTTTGATGATTTGGCTTCAAATACCGCCTCCAAGGGAGGATTTCATGATCAACAATGTTACTTGTTCTAAAAAAAAACCTTTGTGGATTGGAGCCAGTTCTGCAGAGAGGTCTGTATGTACATATGTCATTCAAACTCCACTCCTTTTGGGAGGAGAAGGAGTCATTGCTGAGATAGATGAAGCCAAATTTGGGAAGCATAAATATAATTGTGGTTGGATTGTTGCAGATGCTTGGGTATTTGGAGGAATAGAGCAAGGAACTGGTAATTCATTCATGGTTTCTGTGCCGGATAAAAGTAGTGCCATGTTGTTGGGAATTATCCAAAACCAAATCCTGCCAGGGACAACAATTATCAGTGACTGTTGGAGGGCCTACAATTGCCTGGCTACCCAGAGCTATCAGCATTTACATGTCAACCACAGCATAAATTTTGTTGACCCTGCAACAGGTGCTCACACACAAAACATCAAAAGACACTGGTATGAAGTTTGAGACAATATACCCAAATATGGCAGAAGAGAAGAACATATGGAAGGATATCTGGCAGAGCACTATTTCAAAAAAAAATATTCAATCTCCTCAAGAATGCAATATTTCATGAAACATATGTCGGAGCTTTATAACCCCAACTAATTTGTTTTTATGGGTATTATTTACTAATTAATTTTTAAATCGTTGTAATAGAAAATTTGGCAATTTACAGTATCTAATCCCATTTGTTCTTAAAGCAATTGAAATGTTTTTTTTTCCAAATAGTTTAGTGTAGCAATCTTCATTCTTGAAGCTACAAGACGTTATTGAAGTGTAAATAGGGAGGGGGAGAGAGGGGGCGGAAGTACATATTTAACTATAGAATAATTGGTACTTGTGCATTATAAATAACCCACCACTAACATCTTCCCATGACATTTCAAAACATCTTCCCATGACATAAATTGTCTTCTAAAGTTGATTCTGATGTTTGTAGTGCTCTATGTCTTAGTGCTTTAGAAATATTTAAAAAAGCTTCTAAAGTAAAATTTTGAGTTTGGGAGGAAGAGGGATTTCAAAAACATCTTCCCATGACATAAATTGTCCTCTAAAGTCGATTCTGATATTTGTGGCACTCTATGTCTTAGTGCTTTACAAATATTTAAAAAGGCTTCTAAAGTATAATTTTGAAAAATTTTGAGTTTCTGAGTCAATTCTGATATTTGTAGTGCTCTATCTATTAGTGCTTTAGAAATATTTAAGTCGATTCTGATATTTGTTGCGCTCTATCTATTAATGCTTTAGAAATATTTAAAAAGCTTCTAAAGTAGAATTTTCGAAAATTTTGAGTTTGGGGCAAAGGGGGATTTCAAAAACATCTTCCCATGACATAAATTGTCCTCTAAAGTTGATTCTGATGTTTGTATTACTCTATGTTTAGCGCTTTACAAATATTTAAAAAGGCTTTTAAAGTAGAATTTTGAAAAAATTTTGAGTTTGGGGGGAAGAGGGATTTCAAGAACATCTCATAACATAAATTGTCCTCTAAAGTTTGATTCTGATGTTTGTATTACTCTATGTCTAGCGCTTTACAAATATTTAAAAAAGCTTTTAAAGTAGAATTTTGAAAAAATTTTGAGTTTGGGGGGAAGAGGGATTTCAAGAACATCTTCTCATAACATAATTTGTCCTCTAAAGTTGATTCTGATGTTTTTAGCGCTCTATGTCTTAGCGCTTTAGAAATATTTAGAAAAGCTTCTAAAGTAAAATTTTGGAAAATTTTTGAGTTTGGGGGAAGGGGGATTTCAAAAACATCTTCCCATGGCATAAATTGTCCTCTAAAGTCGATTCTGATATTTGCAGTGCTCTATGTCTTAGCGCTTTACAAATATTTAAAAAAGCTTCTAAAGTAGAATTTTGGAAAACTTTGAGTTTGGGGCAAAGGGGGATTTCAAAAACATCTTCCCATGACATAAATTGTCCTCTAAAGTCGATTCTGATGTTTGTAGGGTTCTATGTCTTAGCGCTTTAGAAATATTTAAAAAAGCTTCTAAAGTAGAATTTTAGAAAATTTTGAGTTTGGGGCAAAGGGGGATTTCAAAAACCTCTTTCTGTGATATAACATGTCCTCTGAAGTTGATTCTGATGTTTTTAGCACTCTATCTTTTAGTGCTTTAGAAATATTTCAAAAGCTTCAAAAGTAGAATTTTAGAAAATTTTGAGTTTTGGTGGAAGGGGGATTTCAAAAACATCTTCCCATAACATAATTTGTCCTCTAAAGTCAATTCTTCTTCTTCTAATTCACAGCAGGCGGGCTATTCAGTTGGTACTATTTAGCCCTCTTCTTTTTGCTTCTCTCTGTGGGCTACAGAGCTACTGTCTTGGTTGTCTCTTATTTATTAGATATTCTCAGATATTTTTCAGTAGATCTTTTGACTCGAGGAGTTCAAATATAAGATGATAGATATCGATTTCTGTGCTCTGTGTGCAGGTATAGTTGGCTAGGCTCTTGGCTGATAGTGAGATTTTGTGGTGTTTGAAGCATTTTAACAGTTTACAAAGCAAGGTATGTTGTGCAGACGTCAGCATATTACATTCAAATAGGCAATGGTCAATTGTTTCATTTTTCATATTACAATGCCTGCAAAGAGGGGACAGGGGAATTGAACTACTTGAATTGGAAAGCTTATATGAGAATGCAAGGAAATTTAGTCCATTTGTTCCAGAACGAATTTTATGATAAATTTTAGAAAGATACTAATTGGGAAAGGGGGAAAGGATAGGATTAATCTTATTAAAATTAATATCTGATAGCCTCCATCGGTAAATATCTCTAATTGGGATTGGTCTCCCACTTGGCTGGTCAATATTTATAGCATTTTTTGCTATTTCATCAACCTGATGATTACCACTTATGCCAGAGTTGCTAGGAATGTACTGAAAATTCGTAGGGAAACCTACGTCTCTCCCTTATTGTTGTTAATCCACTCTCCATAACCAGAAACTTAGTGCTTGTGGGTTTCCTAAGACCAAATATGAGTCGTATAATATCATTTTGTGTTGTTTAAATTTTTTGCATCTGGGTCTTTGCACATGCACCATAGACGATGAGCCCATAGTCAATATGGGGTCTTATATGTGATTTATAAAACTGGAGTAAGGTTTTCTCCTTACAACCCCAGGGTGTGGAAAGAAGTCTTTTTAGTATATTTGTTTTTCTATAGCATTTTTTTATTGTATTTGAAATGTGGTGGTGGAAATTAAGTTTTTGGTCAAGCATGAGACCTAGGTAATTAATATGATTATCTTCTGGAATAGTTGTTTTATTTAGAGTTATTTTTGCATTAACATGGTTTCGCTTGCGGTGAAATTGGATTATTTTTGACTTGGTGGGTGCAATGGGTAAATCTGAATGTTGAGAGAATTTTTCAAACTGGAAAAGTGACTTTTGCAGATTTGACTGTTCTATCTGAAAGGAGTTGCCAGATGACCATTTTTCATCATATTGTAGATTCGTGTGGGGTAGGTTCATGTCCCAGAGATATAGGGCAAATAGGAGGCAACTGAGGACTGCTCCCTGATGTAGGTCTTTGGTTATTGCCTTTTGGGCTGAAGAGGCTGAACCAACACAAACAATGAAACTTCGCACTTCTATGAAGGATTTAATAAAAGATACTAGCTTAGGGGGTACACTAAGGTTTGCAAGTTTGTTTAAAAGGATATGGTGGTTCACATTGTCATATGCCCCTTCAAAATCTAGGAAAGCTGCAACTAGGACATTATTTTTTGAGAAAGATTCATTTATTGCATTTGTTAGCAGAATGAAAGCATCTGTTGAGGAGTGGTGTTTCCTGAATCCAGTTTGAGTGTGAGGGATCATATTATTTTTTTCAACAAACCAGAGGAGTCTTTGATAGATCATTTTCTCTATTATTTTCCCCGTCACAGGAGTAATCATTATGGGCCTATAAGACTCAGGGTTATCTTTTGGTTTATTTTTCTTTAGGATTGGTAGGAGGGACGAACATTTCCATATATTGGGGAACCTAGAAGATGCCCAAGCGTGATTATAACAATTTAGCAGTTCTTGTTTGTATGAAGGTGTGAGATTCTTTATCCATGTAGGGTGTATATTGTCATAGCTGCCGCTAGTTTTGGTCCTAATATGATGTATTGCATTATTCATTTCCTGGATTGAAAATGGATTAGTTATGTACTCGGATCCTGGGCGTGGTTGGTAACTTGGGTTCATAGGAATTGTGGACAGTTTGCTTTGATTATTTGATGTTAGCTTATTAACAAAAAGAGTT
This sequence comes from Artemia sp. Kazakhstan ARC1039, assembly GCA_029168905.1. Taxonomy (NCBI): domain Eukaryota; kingdom Metazoa; phylum Arthropoda; class Branchiopoda; order Anostraca; family Artemiidae; genus Artemia; species Artemia sp. Kazakhstan ARC1039. The sequence continues at coordinate 45,860 of JAQQPU010005417.1, forward strand.
GCAAATAGGTTAGCTTTTTCATTATCATTGTCATAATGGGTATTATTATGTATAAGCTCATACAGGAGTGGGTTGGGGGAAGTCTTTTTCCCACAGATGTGGCTTATGACTTTATGTATAATTGGCTCATTTGTTTCTCTGGAGAGATTATTATCAAAATTATTCCAGTATTTATATTTAACATCTATTATAGTCCTTTTTTAGATTAGATTCTGCTTGTAATTTTTTTAAATATGTAGTAGGTGATAGTTTTTTTATGAATTCTGTCCTAGCTGCCTTTTTATCCTCCATTTATTTAGGCATTCATTTGTCCACCATGCTTTAGGAATTTGTTTAGGGAATTTTTTCTTAGGTGTTGTCCTGGGGATAGCATGATTAGCTGTATTTATTAGTAAAGATGTCAAGGCTTCAGCATGTGTGCCAACTGTTGTGTTAGAAATGCATGAACTTTGGGTGAAACTTGTAATTTCTTCATTTAGCTTATTTTGGAACATAGACCAATTTGCTTTAGTGTTGATATATTTGGAGGTATGAGATAAAGTTTCAGCAGGTTTATTTAGGGAGCAAACTATAGCAAAGTGGTCAGTACATAGACTATCAATTTTATTTATGTAAATTTTGTTCAAAAAATTTAATGACACAATTTGTTGGTCAATTATGGAGAATCTGCCACTTTTGGGGTTGAAATATGTATTCAGGTTTGGAGGGGTAGCAACAGCTAATTCATTATTATATTAAGTAATATGCTCAATGAATTTACCAGCTTTATTTTCTGGTTTATTCCCCCACAAAAGGCTGTGGGCATTGAAATCTCCACAAATAATGATATTTTTTAACATATTAGAATTATTTATATAATTAAAGAAATCCTTGGTATCTGTAGTTTGGCCATTAGGGTTATAAAAGCTTATTATGTAGGTTTTTAAATTATTCAGCCAAACACTGATACCAATTACATCAACATCATTTGCAAAATCTGGAAAATTGATGCCACAAAATTTTATATTATTTTTAACTAATAAAGCTACCCCACCTCCTTTTCTCTCTGAAGATCTATTCTTTCTGAGGATAGTATATCCCAGAGACTTAATTTGTTGATTTTGGGTTAAATGAGTTTCCTGGAGGCAAGCAATATTAATGGAATTATTATTCATAAAAGATATTAGTTCATTTAGACTATTTTCTGTGAGTGATCTTACATTCCATTGGAGTATTGATATATGTTGTGTTGTTGATTTATTCTTCATATGGCTGTGTATCAATGTTCAGCTTTGTTAAAAGTAAAGCAAGATCTTTTTTTGCTTGAATGAGCATATCATCTGGGATGTAGATTTTGCCAATTCTGCAATGATTTTTGTTTTCTGTAGTTGATGTATGTTCATGGCCTGAACTGCATTACAGTTTAGAATGAATAAGCATATATTTGGGGATTGCATTTTTGGTTGTGCATCCTGTTTGTTGGTTAGGG
>JAQQPU010005418.1:0-21608 GCA_029168905.1 Artemia sp. Kazakhstan ARC1039
TAGCCCCCCACACGCCCATCATTTCCCCAAACATACCCCAAACAAAATTTTAAGATAGTCATTTTGTTCAGCGTAGTTGATTTCCAGATCGAAAATACGTTTTTGAGGACGACACTACCCCACAGCCCTCAGGGCAAGGGTATTAAGCTATGACCTGGGGGCATATAAGGTTTTTAAAGAAGGCGTTGTCGTGGAAACTTCAAAAAAGCTCATTCGACTGCAAATTCAAAGGGCTAGTGCCCTTTTTAATAGTCAAAAGTGATTGGAGGGCAACTAGCCCCCTCCCACCTATCCTTCCCCCAAACACATCCAATAAAAGTTTTGAGATAGCCATTTTGTTCAGTTTAGTTGATTTCCAGATAGAAAACATATTTTTGAGGAGGACACTCCCCCACAACCTTCAGAGCAAGGATTATAAATTATGCCCTGGGGGCATATAAGGTTTTTATTGAGATCTTTGTCGTAGAGACTTGAAAAAGGGCTCATTCGATTTGAAATTCAAAGGGCTAGTACCGATTAAAATTGTCAAAAGTGATTTGAGGGCAACTAACCCCCCTCTCACGCCCACCTTTTCCCCAAACACATCCAATCAAAATTTTTAAATAGCCATTTTATTCAACGTAGTTGAATAAACCCTTGTTGCAGAAACTTCAAAAAAAGCTCATTCGATTGGAAATTCAAAGGGCTAGTGCCCTTTTTAATAGTCGAAAGTGATTGGAGGGCAACTAGCCCCACCCCACACCCATCATTTCCCCAAACACATCCAATAAAATTTTGAGATAGCCATTTTGTTCAGCGTAGTTGATTTTCAGATAGAAAACATATTTTGTAGAGGACACTCCTCCACAACCCTCAGGGCAAGGATTATAGGTTATGCCCTGGAGCATATAAGGTTTTTATTGAAATCTTTATCGTAGAAACTTGAAGAGGGCTCATTCAATTTGAAATTCAAAGGGCTAGTACCACTCACGCCCACTTTTTCCCCAAACACATCCAAGAAAAATTTTTAGATAGCCATTTTATTCAACGTAGTTGAAAGTTTTGGAAATTAGGTCCTTAAGGATAAGAACCCTTCCTCCCACAACCCTCAGGGCAAGGGTTGTAAGTTATGACTTGGGGGCATATAAAGTTTTTATTGAAAGCGTCGTAGAAACTTCAAAAGGGCTCATTCAATTGGAAATTGAAAGGGCTAGTGCCTTTTTTATAGTTGAAAGTGATTGGATAGTAACTAATGCCCCTCTAAAGCCCACCCTCAGGGCAAGGGTTTTTTAAGGGTTTTTATAGAATCAAGGGTTTTATAGGGCAAGGGGCATATAAGATTTTTATTATTATATTTTTATTAGGCATTGTCGTAGAAACTGCAAAAGGGGCTAATTCTATTGGAAATTCAAAGAGCTAGTGCCCTTTTTAATAGTCGAAAGTGATAGGAGGGCAACTACCCCCCCCGTCCATCATTCCCCCAAATACATCCAATCAACATTTTTAGATAGCCATTTTATTCAACGTAGTTGAAAGTTTTGGAAATTAGGTCTTTAAGTATGAAAAACCCTGCCCCCACAGCCCTCAGGACAATGGTGGTAAGTTATGCCCTGGGGGCATATAAAGTTTTTATTGAAAGCCTTGGTGCAGAAATTTCAAAAGGCCTTATTCAATTAAAAATTGAAAGGGCTAGTGCCTTTTTTAATAGTTGAAATTGATTGGATAGCGACTAACGCCCCTCTAATGGCCACTTTTTTCCCAAACACATCGAATTAAAATTTTGAGATATCCATTTGGTTCAACGTAGTTTGAAGTCCTGAAAATTTTGTCTTTTAGGATGATAACTCCCTCAGAGCCCTCAGTGCAAGGCTTGTAAGTTTTGCCCTGGGGGCATATAAAGGTTTTATTGAAAGCGTTGTCGTAGAAATTTCAAAAGAGCTCATTCAATTGGAAATTGAAAAGGCTAGTGTCTTTTAATAGTTGAAAGTGATTAGATAGCGACTAACGCCCCTCCCCCGCCCACCATTTTCCCAAACACATCCAATCAAAATTTTGAGATATTCATTTTGTTCAACGTAGTTGAAAGGTCTGGAAATTAGGTCTTCTAGGATGATAACCCCCTCAGAGCCCTCAGTACAAACGTTGTCAGTTATGCCCTAGGGGCATATAAGGTTTTTATAGAAAGTTGTTGTATATTATTTATAGAATAGATTTTAGTCTTCCTCAAATCCAGTTTTTATTTACGAGATATTCTACCTATCCATGAGGTAGAAGCTTTGCGAGTCGCTTGCTGGACGCTGGTCTTCTTCATTATTCATCAAGAGAAGTAGAAATCTGGTAAAAATGAAATGGCAATGGCATTTAAGAATCCTTGCAGAATAGTTGAAATATCTAAGAGCTATGTTTTTCTAACAGAATTAATAATCAAAATTAGTATTATTTTTATTCCTCGAAAGCTACTGTATACAAAACTTCGAATACCGTATTACCGTATTCATCATTTATCTTTGAATATTAGTGCGTCGAAAAAACTCCTTCAGGCAAATTTCAGAAGTATATTAGAACTTTGGGATTTGGCTATAGTTATCGTTAATGACAATCAAATTATCCACTCTGTTTGGACTGAGGCCATTTCTTTTCTAAGTCACTATCATAGTCACTATCAGGCCTACCACCAAAAATAGTCTTTTTGCGGTCACACTAGTCGCAGGAATAGACAATAACTTGCTGGCAAGTGTGGCGACGTAGAAAATTTAATCGCGATTGTGTCTTTGGAACAGAAGAACGTTGCCGTCACCGTCGTCTTCGGTTTCTTCCTATGTCTTTAAAAGGATGAAGCATAATGCAACTTGATTCCTGATTGGTTCCAGCTCTTCCCGATTCGCTTCTCTTTTTTAGACAACCTCCTTGTTCTCTTTTTAAGCCTTCTTTTTTTCGGCAATGTTTCTTCAAACTAAAAAAAAATTCAAAGAAAATCATTTTTTCACACGACCTCTTTTCTACACCACCCAGGAGGTAGAGGTCAAGGCGCGTTTTTCTTATAGAGGTATCGCCATTAGCCACTAATCTTCTGATTAATTTTCGTTAAAAAAATTTATTGAAAATTTCAAAAATTGTTTTTAATGAAAATTAAATAAAACAAGTTCTTACTAAGCCAAATTTAATGAATGTATATTTTTTTTAATATTTAGTATTGTCCACTAAGCCTCCTTTAGAGCCCGTGGTTTACATTTATAAAAATCACATATATTGTGTATTATATTTTTAAAAAACCTCTTTTCCATACCATCCAAGAGGTAGAGATCTAGGTACGTTTTTTTAGAGGTTTCGGCAGTTTCTTTTACTCGTTAAGATTAGTCAAATATTACTTGTAAATAGTGCAAGCAAGTGAGAAAATAGTAGCCAACTTACTAGTTGTCTCCTATAGCCACTAATCCTCTCTTTGATTTTTATTGACTATATTTACTCAAATTTAATATATATACATTTTGAAAAAGTATTGAGTATCTTCCGCTAAGTTTCCCAGAGCCCAAGTTTTCCCGTATGAAATAACTTTAAGGGGCAAGTTTATTTCTAAAATAATTTAAATAAAATACGTTACACTCAGTGTAATTTCGACAAGACATTCCAGTGTTCGAACTTTTTTAGATATTTTAAATGGCGGATCCGTAATGTAGACCAAAATATTTTGAGCCTTATAGCAGTAAGATTTTTGAATGTGTATTAAAAGTCCTGTTCACTAAAAAAGCTTTGGGTATCATCCATGGACGCACACACACACACAACAAACAAACATACACACACACAACAAACAAACATACACACACACATACAACAAACAAACATACACACACTAACACACACACACTAACATACACATACACACACAGCCACACACACACTAACATACACATACACACACAGCCACACACACACATACACACACACACACACACACACACACTCACACACACACTAAACACACGAAACACACACATACACACACACTAAACACACTAAACACAAGAAACACACACACACACACACTAAACACACAAAAAACAAACATACACACACTAACACACACACTAGCATACACATACACACACAGCCACACACACACATACACACAAACTCACACAATGCACACACACACTGGAAGGATAAATACTTGCATCATATTAAAAAAAAATGAAGATGGCATTAATTTTTCCTGATATTGATTGCTTTGTTGCATACTCTTGGTCCAAGACTAAAGGCCCATGGAATGGACTATTACAAAGATCATTCATCATTAACGGGCTATGATCTTTACAGTTGGTTTGCAAAGATGTAGGAACATTATAGTGGAGACCCTATTACTACAACCAGGACATTTTCAACTTTTTTTTTACATGACTTAAAATAAGCTTGGGGCTGTACCAATGGTACTCTATGACTACTCATAGACAAAGCGGCAGTACCAGCGGTATTCTATGGCTGGTTATCGACACTACCTAGTTTATTGTATGTATGAAATCAGTATTTTTTGTACATTGGTAGGATAAACACTTGCATCATATTAAAAAAAAGTGAAGATGAATTATTCGAAGAAAGTGTATACACATAATAGAGTTGTCTTTGCAATGAATGCTGACATGGACATATATTTGAACTATGAAACAAGCACTAATGGTAACACTATTGGAAATGTATGTGTGTAACGTAGTGACAGTAAAAGCTTAGATTTCTTTGAAGTACCCAAAGCATTCAACTATGCTGGTGGTGGATATGCGAGAGTGAGATCTCCAGAGATGTTAATGCTCAAAGAGAATGCAAGTCTGAATCTAATAGTTGATGAAGAGGGGCAACTTCTTGCTCATTGTGCGGGTAACGTGTTACTTGTTGGTAGACCCTATCACCACTGTTCTGGTTTCAGCATTCAAATGTAAGCAACCTGAAAAAGAAAGGCACTGCTGCACTAATATCATAAACCATACATTATTTATGTGTCAAAACTGCCAGCTATTTAAAAATAATGTGGTAATAAGCAAAAGGGTATGAAATCGAAAGCAAAACAAAAATGTCATTGGTAGATATTATCACTAATGAATATAAAGATGAATTGATGGAAAATAAAGCGCAAGTGAACATTATTACTACTATTGATCACATAGTCAATGAACCTAAAAATACCAAAGATGAAATGCATATTGAACCTGTAAATGACACCCCAGTAAAAATATTATATGACTCAAAAGGGAATAAAAATTATTCTACTGTTTACGAACTAAGAGAAGAGAGTAACTATAGTATCAAGAGAGAACAAGATGAATGGAGTAGATTCAAAATGTCCAAAATTGTTCAATGGTATTAAGTGTATAATCAATTATGTCACATATTTTCATATTAATATTTTACATGTCATTATTTCATTAAAAATATTTTTTACATTACTTTGTTATATGATCATCATTTTTAGGGTACATAGCATGTCAAACGTTTACAATATCTGTGAAAAAGTCGGAGATGTTAGAAAAGGAATTTTAAGAGACAAAGATACTACTAGCAGATTCATAAGTCTATAAATAGATGACTGAGTATCAAAAATTAATAAGAAAAGTACTTTTGTATAAGACAAATTCAACTACACAGGTATGCAAATTTTCTGTAGCTTACTTCTAATATTATATTTGTTAGATTTGCAGAAACTTTTTTCCATAAAGGATGTTGGGCAATTTCGACTAAGGATATACTAACATTTAAGGATTTAAGCAATTATTTACATAATTTTTACATTAGTTTTATATTTCTAAATTTGTGCGCCTACATCAATTTTACTCTATGCTTGCTCATAGACAATACGCGGCTATCCGAATGGTACTCTATGGCCAGTTATCGACACTACCTAGTTTACTGTATGTATAAAATCAGCAATTTTCACATATTAGATAGATAAAAATCTGCATCATATTTAAAAAAAGTGAAAATGAATTATTCTAAGAAAGTGTATTGCATTTGTTAAGGGTGGCAGAAACGTCACATATTTATTTAATTTAAGCCTTTTTCAGATATAGTAATGTTGGTGTGAATGACACAGCATATATTGGACTGAAAAATTCCCAAAACTGGTGTTATTTTCGAAGCGGCTTTCTTATTGCTAGATGAACAACCCAGTGAAGCTTATAGGTATAAATGGAACGTCAAATACAATAAATTTAAGTACGATAAAAAAAGATGGTGTCCAACATTAATTTTTATAAATTCAAACGGCTTTCACGATAAAATCATAAAACCACGTAAGGAGAATGGTTATGAAATAAATCATGTACAAGAGGAAATTCAGGAAATATGCAGTTTTTACAGTGTGAAAGCTGTTTATTTTAATGGAAACGTACCGACTGATAAACTCTTACTAGGAAAATGTGATAAAGACATACCATTAAACAACTCCTGAAGACTTCAAATATGATAAATACATGTATTCAGTGCATGATCCGGAAGATGAAGTTAGATATTTTCGTTAATGGGATCCGGAAAAGATACTTGACATAGAAAAATGCATCAGATCTCCAAAAACCTAAACTTCTGCTCCTTCTATCAAAAGGATTGAGTATTTTTTTAAACATGTAAATATGTGAATGCCTACACTATCAAAAGAGAACGGGAGGAATTATTTTATGGAACAGATTCAAAACGTCCAAAAAAGTTTAATAATATTAATAATGGATAGTAATGTATGTAACATTTTTTATTTTAATATTCCAAATGCTGTTATGTCAATAAGAATATTTTATGCATTACTTTGTTGGAGTTTGGAAAATTTACCTATTGAACCGGACTACATAGTATTGGAGTATACATAAAGTTGAAACTAATACGATTCCTCAATTGATATTTTCAATATCCTTAGTCTTGGTACTTGCTACAGAAAGAGTATTTTCAAAAGACGTTATTCTATCATTTTCCTCATAGGGAAGTCATATCATCACTTAGAATAGATATTACATTATTAATTTCGACTTTATGTATACCTCAATACTAAGCAATACTTTTCAAAAATGACATAGGAAATCTTCACATTTCTTAAGAAACAACAAAGAAGAATTTTATAATAGAAATTTGACCTTCTGAAAGAACTCCCATTGATCAATTTATGTTTACCACTGCCATCTTTACATCTATAGTTACAGATGGAAGCACGCTACATTCTTTATTAACTTGGTTACATTATGTTAACTGTTTTTTTAACTGATACCATCTTTACACCTAGTGGTATAGATGGCAGCAAACTCACTCAGACACACTTCTATAGTGAGAGACATGCAAAAAAGTTAGGTTTATTTAAGCTAGGTTAAGTTAGGTTTATTTAGAGCACTAAGTGAGCTTAAATATTCCTAACTTTTTTGCATGTCTCTCTCACTATAGCCATGCACCTGAGCGAGTGTGCTGCCATATATAATTGAAGGTCTAAAGATGGTAGCAGTTAAAAAAAATAGTTAACATAATATAACCAAATTAATAAAAACTGTAGTGTGCTGCCATCTATAACTACAGGTGTAAAGAAGGCAGCAGTAGACATAAATAGATCAATTCAACACAACTTTCAACTTTTTTTACATCTCTTAGAATGACAAGAAACATAATTAAAACATAAAAAATCACATTTAATATTTTCAAAACTCAAAATGGGAATGGTATAGATTCTACGAGTGATTGTGTAATATGACTACTGGTATATGCCTTAGCAGACAGGTTTCTGACTCGACAGTCAACCCGGTCAGATTTCAGTCATAATATATATGAAGTGCACACCATTTAAGGTAAGTTCAATATCCCAAAAAAAAGAAAAAAAGAAAAAAACCGGTCCATCTTGGTTAGAGGTTAATATATTAATTTTTTTAGTATAAAATACAGGTCCAAATCAAAATTTTGTACAGTTTGAAAAGATCTTTCAGTGAGTTAAATAGATTTTTTGGTTTTTTATTAATTATTTGCACTGATAGTGATATGGAGAATTCCAAGCGAATGCTGGTGAGTAAATTTTTTCTTATATTATAATAAAAAGAAAACCATTTTTTGCTGCCATTAAGTCAGCATTGACTTATATTAGACATATATGTAAATATGCTTGTATCAGATACTAGAATTGTAACAATTAGCTATTACTTATTCAAATTCTTCCTTGAGTAGCTAACACTGGGAGGGATTTAAGCCTTTTCAAGCATGCGGGTGTGAACCTGTTTCCAGGTATAATGCTTTAAATGATTTACTTATGGTAAAGAAAACTTTCTGATAGATTTTAAAAGAAAAGTGTAAAAAACACACGGGGAGAGTTTTGAAAATGCTCAAAACTTCAGCGTAAGGTGCTTGGTACTGATTAGGAGGGGGAAGGGAGGTATCCCATTCATATAAGGAATAAAAAATCTCTTGAAAACTAATAAACAAATCATTTTTTTGTGCATCCTATCTGCATTATTCTATGGGTTGAGTTCGTTTTAGGGGGGCACTGACCCCCTTTTATGATTTAGTAGTTTAACCAGATGGAATTTTCAGCAAAATAATTTACTCCCTTAGTTTTAATCTTGTTCCTTACTTTCAGTAGAAAAGGCATACATTTTGTTTCTTAAGAACCTAACACCTATAGCGTAAAAGAGGTTGCTATTGCGATAACAGTTTACGGATCGATATTTTTAATTGATTTTAGCTATGTATTGAGTTTGAGTGTTTTTCAATTATGTTAATAGTAAATGATAGAATCGTATTTTAATTTCTCGGCCCTCGATGCAATAGGCTATGAGATATTATCGAGAACATAGCTATCAATTTAATAACATAAAATATGTGATTCAAGATACGAAATGTATTAAGAACCATACCTCGTTTCAGAGATTAAGAGACGTATTGTTGAATTAAAATAGGAAGCTTTTTTAAAAGTATAAACAGCTTTAACGTAGAGAGCATCATATTAAAAATATATTTGGTTTAGCCTCCATCTAGGACTGCCGCTCTTTTCTCTATGTGTTTAAGTAGGTTGAAATTTAGGTTTTTAAGTTTACTAGCTACTTACTGAGAAAACTGAAAATATTTTTTTATTTTAGGATGTTGTTGATCAAACCCCTCAGCAAAAGCGGGCAAAGTTGGATGTCACCCCTGACAGCAATGTGAGTCATAGAAAAATACACAATGAAAGTACCCCCTTGCGCATTTTCGAAGATTCGAGTGCTACAATAAAATGGATAAGGATGCTTTGAAAAAACACAAGAAAAAGATAGACATTCATTTCTGTTTAAAGGAAGAGATGTGAAGCGCTATACTCAGTTAAACCATGCAAGGAAGTATCCTTTAGTGTCGTTATGCTAAATATCCAATCAATCTGTGAATGTTCCTTTCTAAAAGCAGTATTTTTATGATGTCAAATAAAATTCGTTGACTTTTTAATACTCCCATTACTCAAAAGGTCCAGAGATTCTTGTAATATATTTTATATCCTAATCCCCCGCGATATAACCTACTCATTACTTGAGAAGACCATTAAAACTGTTGATTTCTTATCTAATAATATACTTTAAAATGGATTATAGAATGGATTTGTTCCAGTTCGGCACCCATAGTCGACATTCTGGTACTATTCCTACTTTCATCGATAGCTAAACTACCAAGTGAGAAAAAATTTTCATTTGTAGCTGATTTGGAAGGGCAAATATCAACTTGACAACATCATCTTTGAATGTCAAGGTTACTAGTGCTTCCATTCATAGTTCTATTCACGAGACCCAACTGATCCTGCATCTAGCTTTTTTAATGTTTTATAAATTATATTTAGGTTTCTTAACCTTTCGTAGGTGTGTATTTCATAAAACTCATGATTTGGGATGTCTAGTTTGCTATTTTGAACTTTTCTGAACTAGGTTTCCTAACCTTTCGTATGTGTATGTCTGGTTTTATGAATAATATTTGATTTTCTAATAAAGTTGGGTTTTAATTTTCAGAAATAAGAGCATACATGTTTAAAATACATCTGATTTTAATAATTGGGTACATTTTTGCAGACTTTTTAATAAAGTTGGGGCTTAGTTTTCAGCAATATGAACATCCCACTTTAAAATAAATCTGATTTTATTAATAACATTTTATTTTTTTATATAAAGTTGGGTTATAGTTTTCAGAAATAAGAACATCCATAACATTCTGTTCTAAATTTTTCAGTAGGAGATAGAACTAGTTATACTTTGATTGTGAATTTTCGCCATGAAGATAGAGAGTTCTACTTTAATTCTGCGTTTTCTCAAAGAAGAGTAAAAATGTTCAAGTTCTCTTTTGAAGGTAAAAAGTTCCTCTTTAATTCTGAGGTTTCCCAATAAAGTGAAGAAAAAGTTCAACCTCCCTTCTGAATTTTCTCAAAGAAAAAAAGTTATAGATCAATTCTAATTTTTTTCAAAAGAAAATAAAAAGGTTCCACTTCAGTTCTGAATTTTTTCAAAGACGGGAAACAACTTCTGAGTTTCCTCTGGAGTTGACATCGTAACCTATTAAAATAATGGAAACAAAGACGAAGTAATGCATTAAAATATCTTCATTGTTATAATTACACGATGAATATCATCCTAAAAATGAACTATGACTCCGAAATGAAATAAGTATCATATCACGAGAAAACATTATAAAAAAATTTTATAATAGGCTTTGAAATAACCTTTATTATTATGGATGAATGGGTGAAGCCTAAAACAAAAGAAATTACTATCATTGAATAAATGGAAAATAAAAGGAACAAATTTCTTTTCTAAACTTTTCAGTAGAAGATAGAAAAAAGTTATACTTTGATTGTGAATATTCTCCATGAAGATAAAATAGTTCCACTTTAATTCTGAGTTTTCTCTACGAGGTGAAAAAAGTTCCAAGCTCTCTTCTGAATTTTCTCAATGAAAAGAAAAAAAGTAACAGTTCAATTCTAATTTACACTAAAGAAAAAAAGGTTCCATTTCATTTCGTAATTTTCTCAAAGAAATAAAAAAATTTAAACTTCTATTCTAAATTTTTTCGTAGAAGATAGAAAAAGTCATATTCTGAATATTCTCAACGAAGATAACAAGTCCCACTTTTGTTCGAAATTTTCTCAACGGAGAGAAGAAAAGTTCAAGTTCTCTTCTGAATTTTCTCAATGCAAAGAAATAAGTTACAGATCAATTCTAATTTTTTCCAAAGAAAATAAAAAGGTTCCACTTCATTTCTGATTTTTCTAAAAGAGATGAAAAAATTTAAAGTTCTGTTCCCATTTTTTATAAAAAAAATAGAAAAAAGTTATACTTTGATTGTGAATATTGTGAATTTGATTGTGAATATACCTTGAAGACAAAGAGTTCCACATTAATTCTGAGTTTTTTCAACAAAGTGCAAAAATTTTCAAGTTCTCCTCTGAAGATAAAGAGTTCCACTTTAATTCTGTGTTTTCTAAATAAAGTGAAGAGAAGTTCAAGCTCTCTTCTGAATTTTCTCAAACAAAAAATAAGTTACAGATCAATTCTGATTTTTTAGGAGAAAAAAGGCTTGATTACAGTTCTTAATTTTCTCAAAGACATAAAAAATTTAAAGTTCTATTCTAACTTTTTTCGTAGAAGATAGTATAGTCATGCTTTGATTGTGAATATTCTCAATGAAGATAAAAAGTTCCTCTTCTGAATTTTCTCAATGAAAAGAAATAAGTTAAAGATCAATTCTAGTTTTTTCTAAGGAAAATAAAAAGGTTCCACTTCAGTTATTATTTTTCTCCAAGAGATGAAAAAATTTAAAGTTCTGTTAAAAATTTGTCATAGAAGATAGAAAAAAGTTATACTTTAATTATGAATATTCCCGATGAAGATAAAGAGTTCTACATTAATTCTGAGTTTTCTCAAGGAAGTGTAAATATGTTCAAGTTCTCTAGTGAATTTTCATAAAGAAGAGAAAAAAAGTTAGCTCAATTCTGAATTTTGCAAAGAAGAGATAAAATTTCTACTTTAGTTCTGAATTTTTGAGACATGAAAAAATTTTTTAAAGTCTTTTTTAAAATTTGTCCATAGAAGATAGAAAAGAAGTTACAGTTGATTTCTGAATATTCCCCAAGAAGATATAAAAAGTTCCACTTTAATTCTGAGTTTTCTCAGAGAAGTGAAGTAAAGTTCAAGTTCTGTTTTGGATTTTCTCAGTTAAAAAAATAGTTCAATTCGAAATTTTTCCATAGAAGTTAGAAAAAAGTTATACTTCGATTCTGAATTTTTCCCCAAGAAGAGAAAAAGTTCTGCTTTAATGCTACAGGTTCTCAAAGAAGAAGACATGTAAAAAGTTAGGTTAATTTAGGTTCACTTAGAGTGGTGCACTGTAAATGAACCTAAATTAACCTAACTTTTTGCATGTCTCTCTCATTATGACTGTGTGTTTCTGAGTGGGTGTGCTGCCATCTATAACAACATGAAATATGCTTGCGGCTATACCAATCATACTCTATGCTTGCTCTTACACGCAAAGCGGCTTTTCCACTGGTACTCTATGGTAGGTTATTGAGACTACGTAGTTTATTGCATGTATTAAATTAGTTATTTTTAAACATTGGAGTGATAAACACCTGCATCAGTGAAAATGAATTATTCGAGGAAAGTGTGTAGACATGATAAAGTCATCGTTGCCTTGAATGCTGACAAAGAGATATTTTTGAACTATGAAACAGGTAGTAGTGGAGATCTTATAGGGAATGTATGCTTACGTTGTCATGATAGTGAGGAGTTAAATGCCTTTGGAGTACCTAAGATATTCCATCATGTATGTAAGTATTTCCATCATGCAAATGTCGGATATGTGAAAGTATTATTTCCAGAAAAGTTAGTACTCAAAGAGATTGCCAACATAAAAATAATAGTTGATGAAGGGGGACAACTTCTGGATAATGGTTCTGGTAACATGTTACCCCTGTATAGATCGTATCGTCATCTTTCCGGTGTTAGCATTCTAATGAAAGCAAAGGGAAATAGAAGACATGCATACTGCTGCACTAATATCATAAATTATATTTTGTCTACGTGCAAGAACTGTTACCTCTGTAAAAATAATGTGATAATAGACAATGAAATCGCTGCCAAAATAAAAAGGGCAATGGTAGAAAATATCACTAAGGAATATGAAGATAAATTAATGGAGAATAAAGCACAAGTGAACATTATTACTACCAATGATCATATCGTCAATGAATCAATGAATACCAAAGATGAAACGTGTATTGAACTTGTATGTGACACCCCAGTAACAATTGCGTATGACTCAAAATGGATTATTGATTATTCTACTGGTTATGAACTAAGAGAAGAGGGTAACTCTAGTATCAAGAGAGAACATGATGATTTATTTGTTGGAACAGATTCAAAATGTCCAAAGTTGTTCAATGATTTTAATAATGTATAATAAACATATTTTTTTGTTAATATTCTACATGTCGTTTATTTCATTAAAAATATTTTATGCATTACTTTGTTATATTTCCATTGTTTTTAGGATACGCTAGCATGTCAAACGCTTAGAATGTTTATTAAAAAGTCTGAGATTGTTTATTTTCTTTGGAAAAAAATAGAATTGGACTATTTCTTTTTTCTTTTCTTTGAGAAAATTCAGAAGAGAACTTGAACTTTTCTTCACTTCGTTATGAAAACTCAGAATTAAAGTGGAACCTTTTCTCTTATTTAGGAAAACATTCAGAAGAGGATTTGAAATTTGCTTTACTTCTTTGAGAAAATATAGAATTAAAACAGAACTTTTCTCTTCTTGGGGAAAAATTCGGAATCGAAGTATAACTTTTTTCTAACTTCTATGGAAAAATTTAGAATTGAACTATTTTTTTTTTAATTGAGAAAATTCAGAAGAGTTTGAGGCATATGGCACCTGCCCCCACCTACAAGACGGCCAACCACCCCTCCTTCATAGCAATTGATGCACACTCATACATTATTGCATATGATTTTAAGAAACATCTAGCAAATCAATTCAGTTAAACAAAGCTTTCTTTAGAGTAAATGCCAGAAATATTTTTGGGGATAAGAAGCCTGAATAAAACCTTTTTTCAGGCTTATTCTAAATGAGGGGAGATAAAAAAGAATCTCTACCCCCACACACACACATAAACAGCTTCTATTCTTATATGAAGGTTCATAAAGGTTTTAGACAATTTGGATATTTAAATGAACTCATTTGCCAAAACCAATACTCCATGGAATCTGCCCCCCCCCCCTCTGCTAAACTTCGCTAGAGCTTTCAATTTCCAGTCAAATGAGCCTGTTTCGAAGTTTATCTGACCACCCCTTCTGTAAAATCTAACGTGTTAATAAGGGGCAACTTGCATAACTTACAGTCCTGGCCTGGGGAACTGGAAGGGGGGGTCAGGTGGGTTTTCAACCTTGGGGACATAGTTATTTGATCTTTGGACTATTTCAAACAAAATGGCTATCTCCAATTTTTTTTAGATATATTTTGGAAAATTTACTTGCGGAGGGTGGATGGATGCCTCTCATTACTTTTGACTCTTAAAAATGACACTAGAACTTCTGATTTTTCAACCGAATGAGCCACCTCAGAAAAATTCAGAACTGAGAAAAATTATTGAAATTCAGAAAAATTAGAACTTTTTTCTCTTCTATGGAAAATTCGGAATTGAGCTAACTTTTTTCTCTTCTTTATGAAACTTCACTGGAGAACTTGAACATATTTACACTTCTTTGAGAAAACAGAATTAATGTAGAACTCTTTATCTTCATGGGGAATATTCATAATTAAAGTAAAACTTTTTTCTATCTTCTATGAAAAATTTGGAACAGAACTTTAAATTTTTTCATCTCTTTGAGAAAAATCATAACTGAAGTGGAACCTTTTTTTAGAACAAATTAGAATTGATCTGTAACTTATTTCTTTTCATTGAGAAAATTCAGAAGAGAACTTAAACTTTTCTTCAACTCATTGAGAAAATTTAGAATTAAAGTTGAACTTTTTATCTTCATTGAGAATATTCACAATCAAAGCATGACCTTTTCTATCTTCTATGGAAAAAGTTAGAATAGAACTTTAAATTTTTTATGTCTTTGAAAAAATTATGAACTGTAATCGAACCTTTTTTTCTCTGGAAAAAATTAGAATTGATCTGTAACTTATTTTTTCTTTGAGAAAATTCAGAAGAGAGCTTGAACTTTTCTTCACTTTATTGAGGAAACCCAGAATTAAAGTGGAAATTTTTATCTTCAGAAGAGAACTTGAACATTTTTGCACTTCGATGAGAAAACTCAGAATTAATGTGGAACTCTTTATCTTCATGGTGAATATTCACATTCATAGTATAACTTTTTTCTATCTTCTATGAAAAATGCGAAACAGAACTTTAAATTTTATCATCTCTTTGAGAAAAATCAGAACTGAAGTGGAACCTTTTTATTTTCTTTGGAAAAAATTAGAATTGATATGTAACTTATTTCTTTACATTGAGAAAATTCAGAAGAGAAATTGAACTTTTATTCACATCGTTGAGAAAATTTAGAACGAAAGTGAAACTTTATATCTTCATGTAGAATATTTAAAATCAGAGTATGACTTTTTCTATCTTCTACGGAAATATTTAGAATAGAACTTTAATCTTTTTTATGTCGTTGAGAAAATTACGAACTGAAATGAAACCTTTTTTTTCTTTAGTGTAAATTAAAATTGAACTGTATCTTTTTTTCTTTTCATTGAAAAATTCAGAAGAGAGCTTGGAACTTTTTTTCACTTCGTTGAGAAAACTCAAAATTAAATTGGAACTTTTTTATCATCATGGAGAATATTCGCAATCAAAGTATAACTTTTTTCTATCTTCTACTGAAAAATTTAGAACAGAACTTTGTTCCTTTTATGTTCCATTTATTCAATGATAGTAATTTCTGTTTGTTTTAGGCTTCACCCATTCATCCATAGAAATAAAGGTTATTTCAAAGCCTATTATAAAATTGTTTCATAATGTTTTCTCGTGATATGATACTCATTCCATTTTGGTGTCATATTTCATTTTTAGGATGATATTCATCATGTAAGTATAACAATAAAGATATTTTAATGCATTGCTTCGTCTTTGTTTCCATTATTAATTTTATAGGGTACGATGTCAACTCCAGAGGAAACTCAGAACTTGTTTCCCGTCTTTGCGAAAATTCAGAACTGAAGTGGAGCCTTTTTATTTTCTTTTGAAAAAAATTATAAATGATTTGTAACTTTTTTTTTTCTTTGAGATAATTCAGAATTTAGGTTGAACTTTTTCTTCAATTTATTGAGAAAACTCAGAATTAAAGAGGAACTTTTTACCTTCAGAAAAGAACTTGAACATTTTTACACTTCTTTGAGAAAACGCAGAAAGTAGAACTCTTTATCTTCATGGAAAACATTCACAATCAAAGTATAACTTTTTCTGTCTTCTACTGAAAAAATTAGAACAGAACGTTATGGATGTTCTTATTTCTGAAAACTATAACCCAACTTTGTAAAAAAAAATCAAATGTTATTAATAAAATCAGATGTATTTTAAAGTGGGATGTTCCTATTTCTGAAAACTAAACCCCAACTTTATTTAAAAAATCTGCAAAAATGTACCCAATTATTAAAATGAGATGTATTTTAAACATGTATGTTCTTATTTCTGAAAATTAAAACTCAACTTTATTAGAAAATCAAATATTATTAATAAAACCAGACATACACCTACGAAAGGTTAGGAAATTTAGCTCAGAAAAGTTCAAAATAGCAAACTAGACATCCCAAATTATGAGTTTCATGCAATACACACCTACGAAAGGTTAAGAAACCTAAATATAATGCATAAAATATTAAAAAGCTAGATGCATGATCAGTTGGGTCTCGTGAATAGAACTATGAATGGAAGCACTAGTAACCTTGCCATTCAAAGATGATGATGCTAGTAGGAATAGTACCAGAATCTCGATTTTGGGTGCCGAACTGGAACAAATCCATTCTATAATCCACTTTAAAGTATATTTTTTGATAGAAAATCAACAGTTATAATGGGCTTTTCAAGTGAGGAATAGGTTATATCGCAGGGGAGTAGGATATAAAATAAATGCCATGAATCTCTGGACCTTTAGAGTAATGGGAGTATTAAAAAGTCAACAAATTTTATTTGAAAGCAAAAAATACTGCTTTTAGAAAGGAACATTCACAGATCGATTGGAAATTTAGCATAACGACACTATAGGATACTTCCTTGCATGGTTTAACTGAGTATAGTGCCTCACATCTCTTCCTTTAAACAGAAGTGAATGTCTATCTTTTTCTTGTGTTTTTACAAGCATCCTTATCCGTTTTCTTGTAGCACTCGAATCTTCAAAAATGCGCAAGGGGGTATTTTCATTGTGTATTTTTCTATGACTCACATTGCTGCCAGGGGTGACATCCAACTTTGCCCGCTTTTGCTGGGGGGGTTTGATCAACAACATCCTAAAATAAAAAATTATTTTCAGTTTTCTCAGTAGGTAGCTCGTAAACTTAAAGACCTAAATCTCAACCTACTTAAACACATAGAGAAATCTAGCTCAGAAAAGTTCAAAATAGCAAACTAGACATCCCAAATTATGAGCATCATGCAATACACACCTACGAAAGGTTAAGAAACCTAAAAATAATGCATAAAATATTAAAAAAGCTAGATGAATGATCAGTTGAATCTCGTGAATAGAGCTATGAATGGAAGCACTTGTAACCTTGACATTCGAAGATGATGTTGTCAAGTTGATATTTAGCCCTACCCTTCCAAATCAGCTACAAATGACAATTTTTTCTCACTTGGTAGTTTAGCTATCGATGCAAGTAGGAATAGTTCCAGAATCTCGACTATGGGTGCCGAACTGGAACAAATCCATTCTATAATCCACTTTAAAGTATATTTTTTGATAAAAAATCAACAGTTATAATGGGCTTTTCAAGTGATGAATAGGTTATGTCGCAGGGGATTAGGATATAAAATATATGCTATGAATCTCTGGACCTTTTGAGTAATGGGAGTATTAAAAAGTCAACAAATTTTATTTGAAATCATAAAAATACTGCTTTTAGAAAGGAACATTCACAGATCGATTGGAAATTTAGCATAACGACACTATAGGATACTTCCTTGCATGGTTTAACTGAGTATAGCGCCTCACATCTCTTCCTTTAATCAGAAGTGAATGTCTATCTTTTTCTTGTGTTTTTACAAGCATCCTTATCCGTTTTCTTGTAGCACTTGAATCTTCGAAAATGCGCAAGGGGGTATTTTCATTGTGTATTTTTCTATGACTCACATTGCTGTCAGGGGTGACATCCAACTTTGCCCGCTTTTGCTGGGGGGGGTTTGATCAACAACATCCTAAAATAAAAAAAAATATTTTCAGTTTTCTCAGTAGGTAGCTCGTAAACTTAAAGACCTAAATTTCAACCTACTTAAACACATAGAGAAAAGAGCGGCAGTCCTAGATGGAGGCTAAACCAAATATACTTTTAATATGATGCTCTCTACCTTAAAGCTGTTTATACTTTTAAAAAATCTTTAGTTTTAATTAAACAATACGTCTCTTAACCTCTGAAACGAGGTATGGTTCTTAATACATTTCGCATCTTGAATCACACATTTTATATTATTAAATTGATAGCTATGTTCGCGATAATATCTCATAGCCTATTGCATCGAGAGCCAAGAAATTAAAATACGAATCTATCATTCACTAATAACATAATTGAAAAACACTCAGAAACTCAATACATAGCTAAAATCAATTAAAAATGTCGATCTGTAAACTGTTATCACAATAGCAACCTCTTTTATTTGATAGGTGTTAGCGCCTTAAGAAACAAAAAATGTATGCCTTTTCTACTGAAAGTAAGAAACAAGATTAAAACTTAGGGAGTAAATTATTTTGCTCAAAATTCCATCTGGTTAAACTCCTAAATCATAAAAGGGGGTCAGCGCCCCCCTAAGACGGACTCAACCCATAGAATAATGCAGATAAGATGCATAAAAAAAAATTTGTTTCTTAGTTTTCAAGAGATTTTTTATTCCTTATATGAATGGGATACCTCCCTCCCCCCTCTAAATCAGTACCAAGCACCTTACGCTGAAGTTTTGAGTATTTTCAAAACTCTCCCCGTGTGTTATTTACACTTTTATTTTAAAATCTATCAGAAAGTTTTCTTTACCATAAGTAAATCATTTAAAGCATTATAACTGGAAACAGGCTCACACCCGCATTCCTGAAAAGGCTTAAATCCCTCCAAGTGTTAGCTACTCAAGGAAGAATTTGAATAAGTAATAGCTAATTGTTACAATTCTAGTATCTGATACAAGCATATTTACATATAAGTCTAATATAAGTCAATGCTGACTTAATGGCAGCACAAAATGGTTTTCTTTTTATTATAATACAAGAAAAAATTTACTCACCAGCACTCGCTTGGAATTCTCCATATCACTATCAGTGCAAATAATTAATCAAAAAACCAAAAAATCTATTTAACTCATTGAATTTTCTTTTCAAACTGTACAAAATTTTAATTTGGACTTGTATTTTCAAACAGTTCGTGGTAACGAACTGTAAGTAAGGACCGACCCGGCTCAATGGTAACCGAAACTCTAAGAAACGGAATTTTGATATCAATAGATACATCAAAAGAATCAGATTTTAATTGTAATTTCAAATATATAAGTTTCATCAAGTTTAATTTTACCTATCAAAAGTTACGCGCCTGAGAAAATTTGGTGGATTTTCGAAAAAAAGGGGGAAAGACCCCCTAAAAGTTATAGAACCTTAATGAAAATCGCACCATCATATTCAGCCTATTAGAGAACCCTACTGTAGAGGTTTCAAGCTCCTATCTACAAAAATGTGAAATTTTCCATTTTTTGCCAGAAGAAAGATCACGGATGCGTGTTTATTTGTTTTTTTTCCCAGGGGTGATCGTATCGACCTAGTGGTCCTAGAATATTGTGGGAGGGCTCATTGGAACGGAAATAAAAAGTTCTAGTGCCCTTTTTAAGTGACCAAAAAAATGGAGGGCAACTAGGCCCCCTCCCACGCTCATTTTTTCCCAAGGTCACCCGATCAAAATTTTGAGATAGCCATTTTGTTCAGCATGGTCGAAAATATTATAACTATGTCTTTTAGGATGACTTAATCCCTCGAAGCCCCCAGGAGGAGGGCTGAAAGTTATGAACTTTACCCAGTGTTAACATCAAAAGCTACGCGCCTGACAAAATTTGGCTGATTTTCGAAAAAAGGAGGAAAGACCCCCTAAAAGCTATAGAACCTTAATAACAATCACACCATCATATTCTGCGTATCAGAGAACCCTACTGTAGAGGTTCAAGCTCCTATATACAAAAATGTGGAATTTTGCCTTTTTTGCCAGAAGAAAGATCACGGGTGCGTGTTTATTTGTTTTTGTTTTTTCCAGGGGTGATCGTATCGAAGCAGTGGTCCTAGAATATCGTGGGAGGGCTCATTGGAATGGAAATTAAAAGTTCTAGTGCCATTTTTAAGTGACCAAAAAAAATGGAGGGCAACTAGGCCCCCTCCGACGCTCATTTTTTTCCCAAAGTAATCTGATCAAAATCTTGAGATAGCCATTTTGTTTAGCCTGTTCGAAAATATTATAAGTATGTCTTTTAGGATGACTTAATCCCCCGAATTTCCCGGGAGGAGGGCTGAAAGTTATTAACTTTACCCAATGTTAACATATAGTATTGGTTATTGGGAAGCATACAGTACAGACGTTTTCAAGGGAGATTTTTCCTGGTAGTGGGGGGGGGTCGGTTGTTATGTAGGAGGATCTTTCCATGAAGGAAGTTTTCATGGGGGAAGGGACATTGCTATGAAGGGGACGCCGGACTTCTCAGCATTATTTAAAAAAAGATCAGAAATTAAATATAAGAAAACAAGTTTTTCAACTGCAACAGCAGCAACATCAAAACTTTAAACGAACAGAAAATATTACATATATGATTGGGTTCACCCCCTAGTCAATACCTCACTCTTTAAGCCAGAGATTTTTTAGTACTTTCATAAGAGCTATTTATTCTAATTAACGGCCTTTGTGATTAAGCGGTCATTTTTAAAGAATTGGAACAAAATTTGAACTTTCGCTTAAAGAGCAAGGTATTGACTAGGGGGCGAACCCCCTAATATACGTATTAAAAACATATGAATATAGAAGTTCGTTACGTAAGTTAATTCGTAAGTTACGTATATTTATTACTAATAAAAACGTTCGTAAATAAAATGAAACAAGTTTCGAGAAAGCCATTTTACCAAATAAAAGTAAATTAATATGAAAATTTTGTCTTAATTATTCATGTACTGTGAGCCAAGATCAAAACCTGCATTTATACAAAAATGTTCAAAAATTAAATAAAAAACAATTTTTTTTATCTGAAAGTAAGGAGCGACATTAAAACTTAAAACGAACAGAAATTATTCCGTATATGAAAGGGGCTGTCCCCTCCTCAACACCTCGCTCTTTACGTTAAAGTTTGACTTTCTCACAACTCTATTTTTTGAACAATAAAAAACTTTAGTGTAAAGAGCGAGGCGTTGAGGAGGGGACAGCCCCTTTCATATACGGAATAA
>JAQQPU010005418.1:22008-47326 GCA_029168905.1 Artemia sp. Kazakhstan ARC1039
GTTGAGGAGGGGACAGCCCCTTTCATATACGGAATAATTTCTGTTCGTTTTAAGTTTTAATGTCACTCCTTACTTTCAGTTAAAAAAACTTGTTTTTTTTATTTAATATACTCAAAAAATGAATATATTAACCTCTAACCAAGATGAACCGTTTTTTTTCTTTTTTTTCTTTTTTTTGGGGATATTGAACTTACCTTAAATGGTGTGCACTTCGTATATATTATAACTGAAATCTGACCGGGTTAACTGTCAAGTCAGAAACCTGTCTGCTAAGGCATATACCAGTATTCATAGTACACAATCACTCGTAGAATCTATACCATTTTCATTTTGAGTTTCAAAAATAGTAAATGTGATTTTTTTTATGTTTTAAGTATGTTTTATGTCATTCTAAGAGATATAAAAAAATAGAAAAAATATCATGTTTAAAAAAAAAGAAAAAAAGTTAAAAAAACTTATAAAAAAGTATAAAAAAAATGGGGAGATGGGCCTTAAAACGTTTGGGGGAGGGGCTCCTTGGAGGTTGGAGGTACGGGACCTTTGGAGGTTGAGGTCCTTGGTGGTTATGGTCATTGATTATTGCGATCCATGATGCTTCAAACCTATAATCACCTCACTACTTGATTTCTAAGAATTTCTAAGGATTGTTCTGAATTTCTTTGTTAAAATTCCTTTCTTGGCATTTACATCTCTATTAGTATCAACTTTTTAGTATACTACAATATTAGAGCATATTTTATATTGACAACACTGTTCAAATGGTACTTGTGTATTATACAGAACACATCCTTGAAGTGAAGCTAGGTCAAGACACAATGTCATCTTGGCATCGTTAATCATTTCCATAGATTTATGCCAATTCAATACCTTTTTTCGCAAATTCAGTTAGTTTATTCTTAAACAATTCTGAGTTTAGCATCCGATTCTTTAATTACCAGTAATGCATTCCTAAGCAAATTGAGTTGGTTTACGCAAATGCTATGACTTTCAACTTAAACAATTCTGAGTGTAGTATCCCATTCTTTAATTAGCAGCGAAGCATTCCTAAGCAAACCAGTCTTGACTAAATGCAAATATCAAGAAAATAGGCGTTGCCTCAGAAATCAGTCTGGTTTCATTACACAATCTCGTCCCTGGTTCCAAATATAACGTGTTTGATTGCTTAAGTCAATGTACCCGTTAAACTGGACACATATCCATGCCTCAGGCGTAGGATTAGTGTTGCCTCAGAAATCCGTCTGGCAAGGCATATGCCGTCTGCAGTAATAGGTGAATGACCGTGGTAACTCAATGTACCGGTTAAACTGCACACATATCCATGCCTTAGGCGTAAGTTTCGGACATTTATATAAGACACTACTCATATCTCCTT
Organism: Artemia sp. Kazakhstan ARC1039; assembly: GCA_029168905.1. Taxonomy (NCBI): domain Eukaryota; kingdom Metazoa; phylum Arthropoda; class Branchiopoda; order Anostraca; family Artemiidae; genus Artemia; species Artemia sp. Kazakhstan ARC1039. The sequence goes on from JAQQPU010005418.1 coordinate 23,381, forward strand.
TTGTTTCCGAGCCCATCAAGCACATTACCAACCTATCTTTAACCCACGGGGTTTTCCCTGCTTTACTAAAGTCAGCCATTTTTATTCTAGTTCTTAAAAAGGGTGATCCAACTGAGATAGGTAATTATCTTCCAATCTCAATTCTTCCTGTTATATCCAAAGTGCAGGAGAGAAATATCTTCAGACGTCTGTCTTCCATTCTGTTCGTCAGTCAGCACTCCGTTTCCTTGAATTTCTTCTCATCAATATGGCTTTCGGCTGAAATTTTCAACGTCTCATGCTCTAATTGACACCACACAGTTCATACGTTCACAACTCGACCTTAAAAAACTGTATTGGGCTTAATTTTGGATTTCTCTAAGGCCTTTGACACAGCCGATCATAGCACTTTAATAAGTAAATTAAATAGTTATGGTATTCGTGGTGTTCCCCACTCTCGGTTTGGCTCTTATCAATATAGAAGGATACACAGTGGGAGCCTAGGTGGAGCATCTTCTCAGCCTTTACCTGGTCGGAGGGGTGTCACGCAAGGCTCCGTTCTAGCCCCGATTTTATTTCTCCTATATATCAATGATCTTTTAATGGACCTGGGTCCTTCAGTGTATCCTGTACTATTTGCGGATGACAGAAACTTCTTCATCACTGGCACCAATTTAACATCGACAATAACCTCTGTCCAAGTGCATCTGAACAGAGTCCAGGCGTGAGTAATATCTATTTTAAAGGTTCCAACTGTACATTCAACCGTACATTCACGCCTACAAGAATATGCTCAAAAGTGTAAAAGATATGAAGCGTACAAGAAACTGGTTTTTTGTTATTGATATGAATTGCACAAGAATGTCCCGTTTGACGTAGACGTTTTTTAGGAGCCAATCAGAGACATTGGAGGTTGCTCAATATACGATAACTTGATTGGTAATGGGATTTGGATAAAAGGAATGGTTTTCATTAAAATTCATATTTGTAAGAGAATTGAATTCAGAGAGAATAGTTTATTTGAGAGGATATTAGTAGAGAAAAATGAGTGGTGCATTTACATTATTGGAGATTAATGATGGAGCCGGCAGCAGCAATGATATACGAGTACCAAATTTGGCTGTGGAAATAACCGGAGTCTGTAGACTATGCCTTGAATGGGACGATATGTATGCTAGATATGTGATATCATTAAGCAAATTTAAGCAGGAGTAGCAACTATGTTTTGCTGCAAAACTGAATATTGAGCATATAAACAGACTTCGGGCAGCATTAGATGTGCTATCGAAATATATTGATGAGAACAAAATGCATCAGCGAATATTATTGTTGTAATTATGCTCAATAAAATTGTTTCTAAATAAAAGGTATTTTTCTTTCTATAGTAGACTAGCGTATATTTTTTAGAGTAGAAAAAAATTCTGGTCAGTCTGTAGTTGGTTGTGAGAGTGTTAGGACTATAAAAAATGGATAGATTTGAGAAAGAGCGAATCATGAAGAATCTAGTGCTTATGGAAAAACGTTTCATTCTAGATGACGATTTTCTAGAGCTGTCTATTCAAAGGAATATATTTTCTCGGGGAATGCTTGTCGATATAATGAAAACTGATTCTCCATCATTAGACTATTGTATGAAGCTTCTACATCGTGTTCCAAATGCATTTACACAATTTATTGATATATTGATCATGACACAGCAAAATGATATTGTGGATATGCTTTTAAACATTAGTTTAGAAATTTAGGACTTTTTTTGTCATGAGAAAGATGGTGTTCAAGGATGATTTACTCCTCTTTCTCTATCTCAGACAATTTTTTGTTGTTGCTAGCTCAGTTTCATTGTGGCAGTGAGAGTGTCAACACATGAAAAAATGTTCCAAACATGTCCGCTATGTATGTACACACTGGGCAGCTGGTCATCATGTGAGAATTGCACAATGATTGATGAGTATGATGAAAAGTGTAGATTATGCAACCCGTGTAAATTGCATAGAGGATATGCTGTACAAATTAAAGGTTGTAATTCCTGTCTTGAAGAGATGTGTGACTCTCATCCTAGTGGCCACCTATGCTCCAATTGTCACTATGATAAATGTAATCAGTGGGAGAATACATATCCAGGTATGATTGGAAAGAATCCTAAGCGTGATTTTAGTTTATTGCTACGAGATTGGTATCGTCGTGGTTTTAGATTGTTCTGGGAGGAGGAACTGGGTCAGCGATTCAACTGTTGGAACAGCAAAAGAATATGGTTTCTACGTCATCGTTGTGAAGACAATGGGTGTTATGATTAAAAATCCACTGATTTTTATTTGGCTGTGACGGAATGTTATTCGACGCTTGAGGACACTGTTTGTGAAATTCCTTCAAATAAGCAAATTGAAAAATGTGAATTCAATAGAAGGAATGAGAATAGTATCATTGACTATACAAAGAGATATGACAAGAGTGATTTACACTCTATTGTAGAAAATGTGACCCTGACATTGCAGTACATCAGGATCAGTACATTGTGAATTCAGGTAATCTACCTGCATTAGTTGTTGTCAAAAAATACCTATACCTAGTAGAAGATGAAATCTAAAGAGTAGAAAAGTCGTTTTATCATGTATATAAATTTTTATCATTTATTAATAAAAAATTTCACATACATTTTTAGAACAATTTATTCGTAGGGCACTAAAATCAATATTAAACACGCTTGTAAGTATATTTTCCACTAGAAAGTCGTTCAATCGAGGTAAGTCAACGTAGATGTCGAGAAACTGATTGTAGGTATAGCCACGATATCTGAACATGAAAAAGGGTAGTGCATGAAAGCCACATGTCTTAGTCGTTAAATCCTGTACTCTTCGTTGATTTTGAATAATGGTTTTCCCACTGCTTTCAATAACGTTGCTGATGTATGGCGTGTAGAATTTATACGATAGGCAAAGAGGATCAAAAAATTCAATATTCTTCGCTGTTTGAAAGATGCATAGCCAATGGCCAGTCTTCAAAGTCGATGGACTGCTATTAACAACGATTAAGGTACTGTTAACACTTGGAATTTTTTCAATGAAGTCCGATGGTATACAATAGGACTTGTACTGGGACATGTATGGATCCATACTAAATATGTTGATTATTTGGTTTGTGTTCATGGTGCTAGGTCTAGTAAAACACTGCTGTCGGGTGTGATCTCCCAATAGGTTTCAAATTGACTTAATGATATTAGCGTCATACTCTCAGTCAAAGCGTCGGCAAATGTACACTCTAAACGTACATTCCCTGTTCATACTATGCTCATATCCTGAGTCCCCTACAAGTCCAAAACAATTACCCCATGATTTTTTGAAAACATTGAATCGGTTATTCTATTTTCAAATAGTTGAGAGTCATGATCTAGGGATTGCATAGTCAACTCGTATAGAGTTCTATAGGATTTTTTGTCAAAAGATAGATTGTACAGTGGAATACCATTCACTTTACACACAAGGCTAGATAGACCGAAAAAATTAAAATCATGGGGCGATTCAGTCCAGGATCCAACGGCACTGCCACTCTTCACAAAGGACAAAGCCAATTTTGATGGGATTTCTCCATTGATAAATGATGAATCGCTATAGCTAAGAGAACCGGTGGCAATGTGACGTTGATTGGTGATCGCATGGGGGACAAGAAGTTTACTGTTGTTACCATTGGCTCTTAGCTTTTCCACTGCCAATGCAACAGAGCTCATAACCTGTTGTTTTCGGACGTGGAGAATTGCCGATATGATAATGAAATTTGCATCGGGTGCTGCAGGAAGTGTTTTTCTCAAAATGAAATTCGATGGGGCCAGCTGTAACTTTATGTCAATCTTGACATTGGGGGGTAGCCATTGGGATATATTGAATATCTCATGATTTAATTTTCCAACCAGATTATACTCCTGGGTCACTGCAGTAGTCAACTCGCCGTTAGTATCAACACCTGATCGATATTCATAGCCCAATGATTGTCCTCTCAACTCCTTGTATGCCTTTGGTGTCATCATCATAATTTGTATGTAGCTTGCATAGTTGGATAAATTATTGCTAGTGCTCACCAATGTACCATTAATAAATACATTAATTTGTTTGAACAGATTGTGTAGAATACAGTTTTCTATGGAAAGACCATCGCCAGCAGTTGGAGTATCTGAGTTTTTCTTCACCACAACATTTAAATCAATAAATGTTGATGACAAATCAATGAAATAGTCTTCATTGGAAAATATTTGAAAGTGTATATTTTCCGAGAGGGGTTGTTGAGGGTGAAATTGTTCATAGTAGCCATACTTGACACTGACATCAACATTTTCAGCATTGAATAGATTCAATGAGGAACTAATTGATGGATATGATTCCTTGTGGGGGAGATAAGTCATCTTAAGAGAAGAAGTCCTTCTTTGATCTAACAATCTTTTTCTTTTTCTTCATCTTCTGCTTATTGGTCTTCCTTGTTTTTTTTCCTCAAAGTCCTTGTTGATGTCCTTCGCTTCCCACCTGGGTGGAGACTGATGAGTGAATGACGCGCACGCATCCTTTTCAATCCCTCCCCATTTTGTCGAGATTTTAGTTGCTCACCAAAGGCTCTTGCTGAAGATCTAATATTTTCCTTAACACTCTCCTTGAAATTCTTGCCCGATCCCCAGTTCTGTAGTGTGGAGGCAGCAAAATTTGATGCAGCAGGTACAAGATATTTTCTGGCAAGCGGTAGTGCAGAACGAAATAGCCTACCAAACCAGTTACCGAGACCATAGCCAGACATTGTAGTACGCCCCTTGTAGTAGTCCAATCCATTGACTATTTGACGTGGACTCAAAGCACCAACATAGCAATCGATAATGGGACAGACAAATAGAATTCTTCTATGGTTCATTTTAGGTGATTGTGCTGTCGCCGAAAATGAGTCGAAAATGACATGTAATCACTGCTAAGCCTTTTGTTATTGCTAGAGGATCACCCAATTCACTTCTTAGTGTTAACTGACAGAGTTCCAAATACGAAGTGTTTACAGGAGCATACTGAAGATGCTTTATATTATAATGATGAACAAGTTCATGAGATGTTTTTCGTTGAAGAACACGTAGGAGGGGGACATTTGAATTACCGACTCTCGATGTTTCCACAAAGGATGCATAGAGAATTATGCAAGAGTCTGAGGCGAAACCAGGTGGATAATCAGCAAAAATAACTTGATCCATCCCGTAAACGGTGCCAGCATTTTCCCCATTGATCATATTCTGTTTAAAGCCAAGAACTTCTCTCAGATTATCATTGACAATAATTATTTCAGTGTCAACAGGTGAGGTAATGTAAATCCTATCGTGTTCCAATGAATAATTAAAATGGAATTTACCATTCCTATGATATGAGATTTTTCTATTGATTGTACGACACAAATCTGTTATATTATCGTATTCGTTATATATATCGTATATATTTCAATTTGGCATGTGGATATTCGCTTGATTTAAGTGCTTCAACCCATTCATAGTCGACAAAGAGTGTTCAATCGAATGGAATAACTTTATAACTTTTATATCGTACACACTATCCTTTCTCTGGACATCCTAGGTATTTTTGAGAACACAGTCGACAAGAGCCACTTCCTATGCACCGTCAAATTCGATGGCGGGGGAGAGTTTCGTCCAAAAATCACTTGTCGTATTCAAGTCGTTGTAGAGAGGATCGGAAACATTGGACATAAAAGTTACATAGAAATCATTGGGCATTGTCAATATCTTTAACACCGATCCAAGAATCAAAATCAGAGTTGTATCCTACCAACCGAACAAGTAACTGTTTCCTACCCCTGCGAGTACGTGTCTTTAATATCTTTTCAATTTGATAGATTTCACTATTATTTTTAACCTTTTGTAGTTCATAGTCATAAAAGCCGCCGAGAATTTCTTCATCTTTGGTATCGCGCAAACGATAAGTTATGGGTTTAGTGTCTAGGATTTTTGCCACTTTAAAAAGTTCTTTGGACCACAAGTAATTCCCCTTTTCAAAAACATTAGTTGTTCTATTAATTCTAACAGTATCACCAACATTGAATTTATTTTTCATCTTGACAATCGTGTCATTGGAATATTGTTTAAGAAAGGTGTCAATTGTATCATGATCAGAATGATAAACTTCCGTTGGGGTTGAGTTGGACAATGATCGATGAAGTCGTTGATTATAAATCAACATGATTTTATCTAAATCATGAATAAAAGCCGGTGTATTTTTCAATGTACAATATCTTGAAATTAAAAGCCGAATAGTTCTTATTAATCGTTCGGCCAATGCAGCCTTTATAGGACTATGACTATGATAGAGCAGTGTATTATATTTTGCTAGTACTTTTGCAACATGGGGATTAACAAAGTCACTACCACGATCTGTCTGAATGTGTTTATATGAATCCTGTTCGAGAATACTTTCAATGGCCTGAGCAACTTCAACGCCTCTCTTTGACCGCAATGGATTGGACATGCATAACGACTTATAAACACTGATTGCAAGTAGAATGTACTTGTACGGTGTTTTGTGACGTTGTTAAATCTCATCTAGAGTCAGGAGATCTGCTTGCATTATATGCAATGGGAAAAAGGCTTTAGTTTTTCGATATTGATTAGCACGAAGTCTATGATTTCTATGCAGAGTGTAACTTGATTCATTTTGTAGATAGTCTTGTACACTTTTAGTGTGAACACCAGTGACCTTAGAAAGATTGGTGGGGGAACTTAAACTCCCCGCCTCACCAATATTTTCATAAACACCTTTCAGAACTTCAACTATTTTGAACGTAAACACGTTGTGTAACACCCGCTACCCTTTTGTATACTAGTTGTGGTTGGTGATGGTGACATGATACGTTTTCGCTTTTTCCTCGCCACCATTGTCAAGTTTCCACTAGGTCTGCTAGTATTTTCCAAGATTGATTTAAAATCTTCTTCTTCTTCTTCTTCTTCATGTTTTAGTGGTGTTGTGGATAATGATGGTGCATGTTCATTCAATTTTTTTAGAATTTGTCTATTGCTAATAGGACTTTTGGGGAAGTTTAATGTATTTAGAAAGTTGTATAGATGAGCGTCAAATGATAATAGTCCTTTACGATTTATAACCATATCATAGATTAAATCAAGTAGATTATAGCTCTTGCCCTGAATTATAATCCCTTTCCCATTGCCATCAACATGAATATGATCTTGACCACTTCCCATGAGATAGGTTAGGAGTCGTTTACTTTGTTCACGATATGAGTGGGGCATTAGATTTCCAATTTTCAATACAATTGAATCCAATTCCTCCTTCTTTAATTGTGTTCCAGCAACAGCAGCAGAATCCTGAGGAGATGATTTTTTTTGTGATAAATACTAGTGACCTTTGCCCGATAGGGCTTATGTTTGTCCAATCGGCGAAGTGCATCTTGAAGTAAAAGCAGTTTTTTATCATCCTCAATATTCTTGTTGTCAAGGAGTTTACTCAGATTGTTCTCAAAGTGTTCCACGGGTGAGAGAGCGAGTTCTATTGGAGTCAATTTATAGGCTTTTGCCATTCTCTCAAGAGAAAACAGATTACAAGTCCTGCAATTATTGGCAGTAAAAGTGTGAAAAAGCTACCGCCCGCCTGAAGAAGTCGTTTCCTTTTAAAATTCTTTCCTTTCTTTTTAGAGGCCAATGTACGTACAATGGAACGATGTTGCTTTTCCTGTTGCTTAACTACTTCTGTCAGTTGAACATTACCCTCGGTCAAATTTAAACAAAGTTCAGATATTAGATTAATGAAATCATTGTCAATACCATGTTTGAGTATGGCTTTCCTAAGCGAGGGTTTTGAAGTGCTTAGAACTGAAAACAGATGTCTATTTTCATGTAGTTTCTTCAGTGTTATGATAGCAACTAATAGGTCTTTTTAGTGTTCACGGGGAGATATACTTTAATTTCATTGTCAAAAATATCTGTGACTACACGCAGATCCATGATATAGTAGTGTGACTACACGATATAGTGTGACTACACGCAGATGATATAGTAGGTGCAGTTCAATGCAAGTGTTCGCATACATTTGCTCTGATGAAAGAGATTGTGTAGAACCAGAGTAACAGAAATCTGTTCATGATGAGAGTGAACAGTGAACAGTTGTAGCATTTCCTGGGACCATTGTTCAATAGATTCAGGCAGATCGTCAATAATAAGCCAAGAGTTTGGTTCAATAATGCTGAAAACATCAAGTCCCTGTATGAATTGTATCTGCACCAATCCCGTCGTGGCAATTGCTTTTATTTTATCGTATGACTCCTGCCAAATACTGTAACAGTAGTAGATTTTTTTGGCTTTTCCACAAACATTTTATCGCAATTTTTAATTATTTCAGTTAAGAGTGTTGTTTTGCCTGACATTGACGGCCCACACAGAAACGATCTGAATGGTGTTTTAAATTGATACATGTTCCCTTCAACAGTTCACCTAGACAACTAAATGTAGACTATGGCTGTCTAATGACTAAATAATTTCCCTATTACTACTACTCCGTTCAAGAATAATAATGAGAAGAAGAAGACGAATAAAGAAACATATTTTCTTTTATTATACATAAAAAAGTAACAACACTTAAAAAATACTACATTGAACATGAAAGCACATTCAACATGAAAAAAAATACACTTTTTTAATTTATTTATAATAAAAAAAAACAACATTTACATAGGCACTAGAAAAAACACTTAAATAAATACACTTTTTTTGTTTATTTATAGAAAAAATACAACATTTAATGAATAATGCACTTGAAATAATATCACTTTTATTTACAGCATTTTAAATTTTGGGATCCCCCCATCCCCCCGGGGGCGGCCGCCGGGAAGCGCCACGGGAAGCGCAGCGGGAAGCGCCGCGGGCTGGGTAGCGCCGCGGGCCGGTGGCTGGCATTCAATAGTGGAAATTTATCTGCCTTGTACACACACATATTGAAAATTGTTTGCACACACATTGAAAAAAAAAGAATTTAAAAAAACACCCATTACCCAAAAAACCCTCCCACCCAATTTGTACTTTTTTTAAATAAATTTAAGTTAATTTTTCTAGACCGAGTTGTTTTCTGTACTCTATACATTCAACTCGGTCTGAAATTAAATAATGACCGTGTAGTAGTACCTTCACACCATCCTTAAGTACATAGACTTTGTCCGATATGGCCGACATGGCCTTTTTCTCAACTCTAACTGTGTAGTTTTTAAATTATAAAGAGCGAATCGCCATGACTTTCACTCTTGGGACTAAACTACGTTCCACAAAGTTTCTATACACACTCATGTCGAAATTACTTTTTACAAAGTGTGTAGGTACCTCCTTGCAAACTTGGCTGATATCCTTGTTGTGCGTTTCCACACAGTATACCTTCGGGCCAGGAAACACACCACTGGATATCAGATCGCTACCCGTTTCAGGTTTTAGCACTAACAATTGATTTGGGGCCTGGCGTTTCACCAGCTGTGGGTAGAGGGATTCATCCCAATTAGTGTAGTCCATTCGTGAGCTAATGTACTCGCCATTTTCCAAATCATTCAATAGATTTTCAGTTTTGACTTTTAACAGGAGTGAATCAGTGTCCCCATAATACACTTGAACTTGTCCCTCAATCGGCCAATGTACCTTGCATACATTATAATAAAATGACAACATGAGTTTCTTATATATTTCAATTAGTGCACTCCCGCCTGCAATATTTTTATTTAAAACAATGTTTCTTTTCTTACGGTGTAGGAGCACCATATCAGAGTCTATGATTGTGAACGATGTGAAGTTTGGATCCGCAATGATTCGAGCACAATCTTTGGGATTGGTTACAATGTCACATCGACTTCTGTTTCGTACATTCTCGCACATTTTACCGAAAGCTGAGTTCAAAATGAGTTTATAGACTTCTTTTTCAACTTTCGTTTTCGCTTGTGAACACTTACTGACAAAGGTGTCAATAAACGTTTTTATGTAAGGCTTTTGATCAAATTTGGAGGACTCTATGAATCTTTGTGACCTTGAAACCATTGGACACCATCCATTTCAATAGCACGTGATGAACAACGATATTCTGTTTCCGGTTGAGGTCGGCAATTAGTTTTTGTTTTGAAGGTACCCAGTGCATACTCCCATCCTCTACTAATAATAAATTGTAGGTGCTCAGAGAGTCCCTACCCACCGGTCTATTTATGCACGGAAAAACAAAGTCTTTTACCGAGTCATGGGTTTCCATGGGTATTTCACCGTCTATTTCAAAAAACCATCCCTGTGCACCATTCTCCTCAACACTAGCAATGTCGGAGAAATTCGAAGCGCACGGATTGTCAAGCCATTTATAATTGCCACACGGCAAACAGTTTTGAGACATTGCCGATGGGTAAAGAGAATTCATATCCAAAAAAAACTGCGTCCGACTTTTCATCGGTGTGCTGTCCGGTCGGATCAGTTTTCTTGATACGATCCCCGTGAAAAACATACCCACCCCTCATTGATCTCTCTACAAACAGATGCTGATCCACATCGGCGATAAGACCTATTTCTTCTTTGCTGATTTTAAGTATCAATTCCATCACCAGATGAGGAGTGGAAAAATAATAACCTAAATCCAACCCAAATTCCCCATAGATTTTATCCGTATTTTTGCACACAATGTCCAGAAGAGTGAGTACGTCACTGGCCAAGTATAGTTTACAATAATACCACCAATTTTTACATCCGCCCTATACCCAAACCCTCTTACCAAATTCGTAGTCGCTAGTGGTGCACTCACTCTCAGTAATAGAATTGTAAAAAGCTTCAATGGGCGGTAATGACACCTCATCTAGCCTTGAGCCAGAGCTGTAATAATCATATGCATATATACCCTTACACGTTAATAAATCATACATTTCATCATCGGGGAAGCGCTGTTTGAGGAGGGGAAAGCTATCAAAATTGTCACTTTTCTGTACCTGAATCAATTGACTTACAGATTTGGGGAAGAAGCTGAAAGAGTCTAAAAAACTGATTTTATTCAGGCACGTGTTACCCTTGTCAACTGTTTCCCACATGAATTCTAGCAGCAGTAGCTTCTCCGATGATTTGGGTATGATATTTTATGAAAAAGAACCATCTATTCATGCGTCATCTACAATTCCACCCTTGGCAATGCGGGCCAAGCCGGTAGAACAAACTTTAAGTCGTAATTGGAATTGTGTATAAAAACCGTTACGAAATATTGTTGTCTAACGTTTAAATTGCATGACTGATGTGCTACCCCTCTAAAGCTACTCCCTCCCGATGTAATTTCCTGCCACAAAAGATCATGGTCGATTACCTTCCTCCTCGCCCGATTCCCAACACCATCATCAAATTCCCCCTTGCAAACCCAACACATTTTAAGATTTTTAATGGCCGTTATGTCATCTGGTGATAGGAGCATAGAATAGTTTATGTAACGAAGGCGCGAAATTGCACCGTTCGCTGTTTTGATTAGACTGACCAATGCCGAGCACATGAAGTCTTCATCGTCACCCAACATCTCAACTACATCCAGCAATTGCATGGTATTATTGGAATCTCGTTGCGCATGAGCTTAAGAGACCCCTATAGCTTCATGTATTTTAACACGATTTGAATTTGACGAATCGTGCACGTCTGTCAGTTTCTCTTTGCAGTCTAAAGCGATCTTATTTCTTTGCAGGAGCGTGTTTTGGAAATTTTTAAAACGTAAGATCGCTCTATCTCTGCTTACCGTCTCCACAGCCTGGTATCCATGACGTTTACAGTGTTTCATGTGATGCTTTAACTTTAAGTCTGTCCATAATCTTGAGAGGCATGTTGGACAGTAATAACGTACATTCCGATTTTTACCCTCACTTAGAACCCTACTAATATCGGTAATTGGATTGAAATGACCAATTCAATCGGGGTCTGTGGGTGGCGTGTATAGAAGCCACACCCAATGTTCCACTGATTTAATTGAAGGAGCCCGCACCGGAAATAATACGCCCTTCTTATCGGAACGGTGACCCTCCTCAAATTCTGTTTCATACTGTAACACCGTGACACTAATCTTTAAATGAGCATTAGCCCGCTCGAAAATATCTATTCCTTTTAGTTTCACGGGAAATTGACCATTTAAACAATTAAAATCTACTTTGGGGAACTTTGAACCCTCCCTACCATTAACTGCCATTTCATCCAACTTTTTCTTAGTTGCATCTTTTTGAAGTGGTCTGCATGCGCCAATTAAAAATGCGTACTTGAAACACTGTAGCCTCGTATCGAAACAGATTCGTTGTATCCCCCTACATCCCTCTAAATCTGAATGATATTTTAATTCAATACCCCTTGGCCCACTCCCACCTCTTAAAATAAAATCCTTTTTAAATCTACAAATATTAACATTTAAACTTTCAATAAATAAAACCACAGACCCACTACCCCCCTCGTTATAATTTTCCCACTTACTTTGAATGCTATTAGCCCAATTTAGAAAAACCTCCCCGCAATTTGATAAATGCGGGCGAATTGCCAACATCTCTGTGTGCAAGTATTTCGAATACACCTCGCCCGCATTTTCATTTAAAAAAATATTTTTAGTGCTATTGATGCTTTTAAACTGACCCCCACCCCCCACACCCCCATCTGTTGTTCAAGAATGGCTCGAATCTTATTATTGTATAAATGTGTAATAGCCGAGGGATCTGTTATTATATCCCCCGACACTAGAGAGTTAAAGAGGTCGCCGAATTTGGCGCTGTAGACCTTTGTGTGGTGCAAGGAGAGTTGGAAAGAAAAAAATCTGGAAGAGGGGATACTTGTGTTGTTGCTGTATCGTTACTACTATTACTATTACTAGGTGTATCATTAAGCGGAATGGTGGGGGATGACATAGAATTGTCAATAGCACCGCCCCCAGTCTGTTCAATTGCAAGGGATGGAGATGGCATGAAGTCCCCTAGGCTAGTTAGCATGTCTTCCAGGATGTTTGGGGATAGCTGATCAAACCAGCCTGTATTGTCCTGTGACATAATTTCTTTATGAGGACCCGGTTCAGATGCACTACTAACATCCCCTAAATGCTCTCGCATAAATCTATCTGTCCATTCCGGGTCCTCCATCATGTCAATGTCACAAGTTAAATCGTCTAGGCTGGCCATGTCCCCAAAACAATCGTTAAGAAAACCCCTATGCCACTCCATATTGTTTAGAACTAATGTAGCTTCATCTCTGAACTCCATTGGTGGTGCTAGAATTGGTTCAGGTCCAGTAAATGTTGATGTTTCATGACCCAATGGCACTGCTATTTCATTAATCTATAGAAAAAGGTTTATTTTCTATGTGAAATGAGCATTATTTCATAAAGTTGAAAAATAATGTTCATTTCTAGTCGTATGTTTACCCGGATATTTAATACGTAACATTTTCCGCACCACCCACAAAACTCAGTTCCTCCTAGAATTATTTAAACTAAATACTTACCCCCCCCTCCTACAGTAAGTTCAAAAAAATACAATAGCCTTATTTATAGTGAAGCATTTTTCTAGTCGTATGTTTACCCGGATATTTAATAAGTACCATTTTTCCACCCCACCCACAAAACTCAATTCCTCTTAGAATTATTTAAACTAAATACTTACCCCCGCCCAAAAAAGTTCAGAAAGACGCAATAGCCTTATTTATACTGAAGGATTTTTCTAGTCGTATGTTTACCCGAATATTTAATACGTACCATTTTTCACCCAACCCAGAAAAATCAATTCCTCTTAGCATTATTTAAACTAAATAGTTACCCCACACCTCCCACAGAAAGTTCAGAAAGACACGATACCCTAATTATACTGAAGCATTTTTCTAGTCGTATGTTTACCCGAATATTTAATACGTACCATTTTTCTGCACCACCCACAAAACTCAATTCCTCCTAGAATTATTTAAACTAAATACTTACCCCCACCTCCCACAGAAAGTTCAGAAAAAACATAATAGCCTTATTTATAGTGAAGCATTTTTCTAGTCGTATGTTTACCCGGATATTTAATAAGTACCATTTTTCCACCCCACCCACACAACTCAATTCCTTCTAGAATTATTTAATCTAAATACTTACCCCCACCTCCCACAGAAAGTTCAGAAAGACGCAATAGCCTTATTAATACTGAAGCATTTTTCTAGTCGTATGTTTACCCGAATATTTAATACGTACCATTTTTCCGCACCACCCACCCACAAAACTCAATTCCTCCTAGAATTATTTAAAGTAAATACTTGCCCCCGCCCAAGAAAGTTCAGAAAGACGCAATAGCCTTATTTATACTGAAGCATTTTTCTAGTCGTATGTTTACCCGAATATTTAATACGTACCATTTTTCCCCCAACCCACAAAACTCAATTCCTCCTAGCATTTTTAAGTAAATAATCAGGTATATTGTAGAGGTAAAATACCTACATTTACAAATTCAGACTGCAATTGTACGCCTGAAGCCCCTGGCAAAGCATGAAGGGGGGTTCCCTACCGGTCTTGAGTAGATGAGGCTGATGCATTATGAGAATCCATCCATTCCCTCTTGAATTTTCTGCCAGGTTGCATAGAGGTTTGTGCAGAGCTGACACTGGCATGAGATGGCCATGGATGGTTCAGAGAACTTGTAATAGAGCTAGCATATCTGATGATGGATGGTCTTGCAGCTTGCATCGATGTGGTATCACCCCATCTTGGTCTCTTTTCAGGGGGGGAGTAATTATAGGAATCTTCCTCCTCCTTAAAAAAGAAGAAAAATTTAGTATGGAAATAATAAACCCTCTTTTTTAGATAAATTGTCCTCTAAAGTTGATTCTGATGTTTCTAGCACTCTATGTCTTAGCACTATAGAAATATTTAAAAAAGCTTCTAAAGTAAAATTTTGGAAAATTTTGAGTTTGGGGGGAAGGGGGATTTCAAAAAACATCTTCCCATAATATAATTTATCTTCCAAAGTTGATTCTGATGTTTGTAGCGCTCTATGTCTTAGCGCTTTTAGAAATATTTGAAAAAAGTTTCTAAAGTAAAATTTTGGAAAATTTTGAGTTTGGGGGGGGGATTTCAAAAACATCTTCCCATGATATAAATTACCCCCTAAAGTCAATTCTGAGTCTAGTGTACTATTCTTTAATTAACGATTTTAATATAAATTTTTTAGTATACCATAACGCTAGATTCTATTTTAAATTGACAACATTGTTCAAACATCACTCACGCATCGCATTTCAAAGGCTTTACTCACGCCTAATTTGACCATAAAAAAAATCTATTTCTCAAGGAAACCATTGGCACTGTCTTTAAACATGTGGTATTAATACTTTTCAGATAACGCATGTAAAAGGTTGTTTGGAAATTGTCACTCTTGCTAACAGGATAGAACACAGATGCCTTTTATACCGGAAACTCTATTTTTTATATTGTGAAAAGGACATTTTGAACGAAATAACTAAAACTAATGAAATAAGCTCGTAAATAGAGCAGTGGGGGAGGGATTTTATTTACATAGTGGAAAAAAGAGCGTACTTTGTGTTTTCTAACGAGAATACTCATACTATTGTAGGGTTTGTATTGTTGGGGGAGGGGGCTATGTCCCCCTGAAATTTGAATTTACTAGTGGGATGGTAAAATGATTTTATTTGGAAATAAATTAAGAAATTTAGTAAGCTGTACTCACATTGAAAACTGACGTATCCATTGCTTTAAAGTTAATAATATTTAGTGTACTATCCATAATATGTTAAATCATTATGAAAATTAAATCGTAAGGTAAGAGCATTTATATAGAATCTTAAGGACGAATAAAAAATCAGTCCTTTTATTTTTAACCAATCATCAGTCTAGTTATCGTATATTGAGCAACCACCGATGTCTGTGATTGACTCCTAAAAAACGGATGTTGGCTCAAAAAAACAGTCTGGTTTAGTTATATAATTTCGATTATACTCCCAAAACATGTTGAACCACTTCACATGTTGCTTGCTTTAAAAAAAAATGTCCACGTGAAGCTGAACTGTAATTCCTTGTGTAATTGACAACAATAACAAAAACCAGTCTGGTTGAGTTATATAATTTCGACCATACTCTCAAAACATGTTAGACCACATTATACCTTGCCAGCTTTTTAAAATGCACATGTCTAACTCTAATGTCACACGCGTGGGTTTTTCTTGCGCAATTCCATGTATTTTTCTTGTACAGTTCAAATCAGCACCTACGTGAAGCTACGGTGCATATTCTTGTAGGCTTGAATGTACGGTTGAATGTACGGTTGAAACCTTTAGAATAGATACTACTGGCGTGGTACCTTACGAATAACATGACCATTAATAGCAAAAGAAGTCAATTAGTATTATTTAGAACCCCCTACAGCAAACACGTATTCCAACTTACTCTTGGTCTCAAGTACTCCTCCGACATCCTCCCACAAGTGGAGGTTGCCAAGTTTCTTGGTGTGTTTATTGACTCATACTTGTCATTCTCTAATCGTATTTCTTACATCACAGCAATAATTTTGAGACAAGTTGCTAAAATTAACCGTATGAATTATTTTCTTCGTCCTGACATCCTAGTTATCTATTATTCCTTTATTTTTCCTTAATTTTCTTATTGCGGATCAGTTTGGGTAAATACAAATCGCTCCTTCACTGAAGAACTAAAATTTGCCCAAAACCGTGCCACTAAAGTAGTTTTTCGGCTTTCCCATCTATATTCAACCCGTGATTTGCACTCAGATTTTGGTATAGCTCCACTGGATCAAATCATACAAAAACCAAACATATAAGTTGCTTACTCTGCTTTCCACAACAATCTTCCTCCTCAATTACAAACCTATTACGAGTATAATATCAACAATTCAGAAGCCCACTGTCTCCGTTCATCCATTAGAGCCTTAATAATCCCTAAATGTGTTTCCAGTGCTGCCCAGCAATCTCCCATTCACAAATCTAATATGCAATGGAAAAACAAAACCCTCCAGTGTTGAGCTAGAGCCAAAAGTTTCCGCACGCTGTATAATATTGTTATAAAACTTGACAATATAATTTATATTGTATTATATTTACATTTATCTTTCAATTCTTAACCTATTTGCTTTAATTACCCATGTTTTGTTCTTCTTTCTTTTTTTCAGTGTCACTCTAATTTTTCTTTTTGGGTCCTTGACAAGTTCTCTTCTAGGATCTTTATTGTTATTGATCTAATGTTTTATTTTTATTCGAATAAATTGAATTGAATTGACTTAACACCCCTTCCTTCCAAAAAAGTTTCCTGGTGAAGCTTATGATGTCCCGCTCCGAATTTTCTGCCTCTAAACCGGTAGACATATGAATGTAACCTTTGGTGCTAAATAAAAACAGATTATAGCAATAAAAAGGGCTCTACCACCCCCAGCCCCCATAATATAGGCTTATACCAAAGATATTCCTGGGAACTAAGAGGAATTAAACGTAAATTTATGCCCCCCTCCTCTTCCCTAAAACTCATTTTATATTTTTCTGAAGGCTCAGTTAGAGGTAGAAAATTTTGCAATGCACTGTTTGAGGCATATGGCACCTTCCCCCACCTACAAGACGGCCTACCACCCCTCCTTCACAGCACTTGATGCACACTCATACATCATTGCATATAATTTTAAGAAACATCTAGCACATCAATTCAGTTAAACGAAGCTTTCTTTAGACTAAATGCCAGAAACATTTTATGGGATAAGAAGCCTGAATTCATGCTTATTCTAAGAAGCCTGAATTCAGAAAACCCTTATTCAGGCTTATTCTAAATGAGGGGAGATAAAAAATAATCTTTACCCCCCCCCCCCCCCCCCCCACACACACACTTAAACAGCTTATATTCTTATCTGAAGGTTCATAAAGGTTTTAGCCAATTTGGATATTTAAATGCACTCATTTGCCAAACCCAATACTCCAAGGCATCTGTCACCCCTCTGCTAAACTATGACCTTCCGCCCCTAATTTATAAGAGCTTATGTACCATTCTGCATCACGGAGCATAATTCTATCAAAAATTGAGCAAATAAACTTAGCTGAATTAAGTATTAAAATAAATATCTGTATTAACCATTTATCTTGTATGGAGTACATGACTTTTCAGGAACGAAAGCATCACTGTGTGGCATTACTTCCTCTGAAACTGTGAAGCTCAGTATATAGTTTTTTGATGCTTGAAATTGAATGGCTGTGTCAGAATTTTCAATGATAGACACTTGGTTCTTTCAGCTTTTAATTTTCGTTCAAATGAGACCTCTCCAATCTTCTAGGTCTGTTGTTTTGACACGATCGCCTATGAAAAAAAAAAAAAACAACAAATAAATACGCATCCGTGATCTTTCTTCTGAAAAAAAATCCAACATTTTTGCACATAGAAGCTTAAAAACTCTACATGAGGGTTCTCTACTATGACAAATTTGATGGTGTGACTTTTCTCAAACACACTTGCCTTTTTGGGGGCTTTCCCCCGTTTTTCATGATTAGGCATAATTTCATAAATTTGGCAAATTTTCTCAGGCTCGTAGCTTTTGATGAGTAACATTGAACTTGCATAAATTTAACATACTTTGACTCAGCATAAAAAGCCAATTACTTGATATGTTAATTTTTATTGAAATTCCTTTAAAGTTACGATTAATCGGAGTCATTTCTTACTTACAGTTCGTCACAACGAACTGCTTGATCAACTTGATAAAAGGCAGTCTTTCTACGAAAAGTAAGCATTGGTTTTGATGCTTAAAACGATCTTAAATTATCTTATATAATATATCAAACTTAAACTCGATAGAAACTAAAGGGATTGCAGCACCCTTTTAGACACCAAAGTATAAGATAGTACTCTCTCTTTTGTCTCTTTAGCCCTACTATATGTATTCTTTGGCTATAATTTAAACCATTAGAGTTGTTATGCTGGTACCCCGCAAAAGTGTACGGCTTTGGATCCCATATTTATGTCCTAAAATTCTTCAATGATTTATACTAATCTATTTTTAGGGAAGCACGATTCTTATGGCGTCCTGAGTATGGGGCTTACATGGTAGAAGGAACTCCAGGAAAACCTTATAGTGGAATACTTAAAGATCTTCTTACGGTCGAACCTTGCATGATTCAAAGAAGAAAAGAAATACAGAAATATCTCAAGTCCAATGAAATAGCTGTGACACTTACAAGCTATCCTAGGTAGACAAGCATATCGAGTGTTGCAGTCCTTTACAATTGGTTAAGTCTGTCTTTTACTCTAGTTTGCTTAGGATCCGTAAGACTATAAACTTGTTTTTGATTAGTGGATTATTTGGATCTTTTTTATTATTTGATTGGTGGATCTTCTTACGGTCGAACCTTGCATGATTCAAAGAAGAAAAGAAATACATAAATATCTCAAGTCCAGTGAAATAGCTGTGACACTTACAAGTTATCCAAGGTAGACAAGCATATCTAGTGTTGCAGTCCTTTACCATTGGCTAAGTCTGTCTTTTACTCTAGTTTGCTTAGGATCGGTAAGATTGTAAACTTGTTTTTGATTGGTGGATTATTCGGATCTTTTTGATTGTTTGATTATTTGA
Source organism: Artemia sp. Kazakhstan ARC1039 (assembly GCA_029168905.1). NCBI lineage: Eukaryota > Metazoa > Arthropoda > Branchiopoda > Anostraca > Artemiidae > Artemia > Artemia sp. Kazakhstan ARC1039. The sequence continues at coordinate 42,944 of JAQQPU010005418.1, forward strand.
TTGGTGGATCTTCTTGCGGTTGAACCTTGCATGATTCAAAGAAGAAAAAAAATACAGAAATATCTCAAGTCCAATGAGATAGCTATGACACTTACAAGTTATCAAAAAGGTAGGCAAGTATTACAAGTTACAAGAAGGTAGGCAAGCATATCGAGTGTTTTCAGTCCTTTACCATTGGCTAAGTCTGTCTTTTACTCTAGTTTACTTAGGATCTGTAAGACATTAAACTTGTTTTTGACTGGTGGATTATTTTTAGCTGACCAAATATAGACGCTTTGGATTCTTGCATTAAGTTGCTTAAGCTAAGGAATTACTATAAGACCATTATGATGCATGTCATTTAAGCAAGTAACGACAAAGACAACATTGCTTTTCCATCGAACAAACAACAAAAGATAGATATTACAATACAACAATGGGGAATATTTCGGCTCTATATTCAAGGGCCTCAGCAAAACACACGTAAAAATAAAATTAGACCTACAATAAAATTGATCTTTAAAACTAAAATTGAAAACTAAAACAGTCCTAGAATCAGTACTTCAAGGAACCAGGAATGAAAAGAAAATAATACGAAACGAGGCAATTCATTCATTTAAATACAAATCATACCAAATCAAACATCAAACTAAACGTGCTCATGATTTATATTTACCTGAATTGCCTCGTTTCGTGTTGTTTTCTCTTCATTCCTGGTTCCTTGAAGGAATATTTTGGGACTGTTTTAAATTTTTAATTTTAGTTTTAATGCTCACATTTTATTGTAAGTTTTATTTTATGTGTATATAAAATCAAATCATTTATATCCGAAATAATCATTTAAGGTTGAAAATTTCAGTGTCTTAGATTAATTCCCCGTTGTTTTACCTTTTGCTGTTTGTATTTAAGCCAGTTTCTTTCGTTCTTTTGTTAAGTTTTCATATGTTTCTTTTTCTCGTTTCAGAAAAAAGACACATTAGTAGGTAGGCAAAAGAAATACTTTGACTTACATTTTGCATCTACTCACATTAAATTTTTTTCTTTTTACTCTCCAAAAGCTGTAGGAAATTATTTTGAATGTTCTTTTTAAATCAAATAAATATTTCTTAGTATTTATCTGTTATTATCTTCTACTTTTTGAAAGTATTTGTATTGGAAAGTATTTAATTTTCTGTTTAAGTTTATCAAACAGTTCATGGTAATGAATTGTAAGTAAGGAGCGTTGCGGCGCAATAGTAACCGAAACTCTAAGGAACAGAGTCTTGATAACAATAGATACATCAAAAGAATCAAATTTTGAAGCTTGTTCCAAATATGTAAAATTTTTCAAATTTAGTGGCTCCCATCAAACGTTACGAGCCTGAGAAAATTTGCCCATTTTTTTAAAAAGGTGGGAAACACCCCCGAAAACATCAAGTTAATAAGAAATACTCCATTAGATTCCGCGTACCAGAGAACCCTACAGTAGAGGTTTCAATCTCCTATGTACAAAAATGTGGAATTTTGCATTTTTGTCAGAAGAAAGATCACGGATGCGTGTCCCTCGTATTGACAAGGGGGCGACCCCCTCATATTCGTAATAATGTTAACGTCGTTATTTACTTTCAGTTGAAAAAACTTGTTTTTTTATATATTTTATGGGACTTGATCAGAGGAGATGTTATGTTAAGCATATTGATATTAAATGGTGTTTTGAAGTAGAGGTTGAAAAACACTGAACACTTTGGTTCATTATTCCAAAATATAGAAAGTAAGCAACCAGCATGCCAACCCTATAAGCACCCCCGATGGTACCTTAACTCATGCTAATTGTAAATACCTTGATATTTTCGATTTTGCTGCCAATGTGAAGCCATCTAGTTCATCTAGAATCTATTATTATAATTAGCCAAATCAGAGGCAACGCTATAGGGCTGCCTATAGTAAAGAACCGTAAAGAGCCAATGTATTATAATATTTTTCCTCAGAGGCACTTCGTATGGAAGGGGTGGTCGCATAAACTTCTGAGGTGGCTCATTCGGTTGAGAAATCGGAAGTTCTAGTGTCGTTTTTAAGAGTCAAAAGTAATGAGAGGCAACCAACCCCCCTCCGCGCGTAAATTTCCCAAAATGTATCTGAAAAAAATTGGAGATAGCCATTTTGTTTGAAACAGTCCAAAGATCAAATGGCTATGTCCCCAAGGTTGACAACACACCCGCCCCCCCCCCCCTCCATTTCCCCAGGTAAGGACTGTAAGTTATGTAAGTTTCCCCTTGTTAACATGTTAGGTTTTTACAGAAGGAGTGGTCAGATAAACTTCGAAGCATGCTCATTTGACTGGAAATTGAAAGCTCTAGCGCTCTTTTAAGAGTCAAAAGTCAAAAGATTGGATGGCAACCAGCCCCTGCCCACGCCCTTTTCCCCCAAACACATCCAATCAAAATTTTGAGATAGACATTTTGTTCAAAATAGTCCATAGACCAGATAATTATGCCTCCAAGGCTGACGACCCCCTCCAACCCATAGGGCAACGGTTGTAAGTAACACAAGTAGCCCATTGTTTAACATATTAGGTTTTTATTGGAAAAGGGCACATGTTTGATCTTAGGTCTCCAAAAAGGCCAAGGGTATTAAGATAAAAACTTTAAGAAAATGTCGAGAGGAATGCCGAACAGAATCAAAAACACTATCTGCTTCATGGCTTGAAAAGGGACTATTAGCAATATCATAGGCAGCGCGCTAGCGCTGCCTAAGTAAAGAACGATGTGGGCACAATGTGTTGCTTTTTGGTTCTCCATACCCGGGCACTTCGTATCGAAGGAGTTTTCGTAGAAACTTCGAAAAGGGCTCATTCGATTGGAAATTGGAGTGGCTAGTGCCCTTTTAATAATCGAAAGTGATTGAAGGGCAACTAACCCCCCCCCCACGCCCATCATTCCCCCAAACACATCCAATAAAAATTTTGAGATAGTCATTTCGTTCAGCGTAGTTGATTTCCCGATAGAAAAAATGTTTTTGAGGAGAACACTCCCCCACAAACCACAGGGCAAGGGTTTTAAGTTATGCCTTGGGGGCATATAAGGTTTTTATAGAAGGCAATGTCGTAGAAACTTCAAAACAGACACATTTGATTGGAAATTCAAAGGGCTAGTACCCTTTTCAATAGTCGAAAGTGATTGGAGGGCAACTAGCGCCCCCCCCCCCCACGCCCATCATTCCCCCAAATACATCCAATCAAAATTTTGAGATAGCCATTTCGTTTAGCGTAAATGATTTCCAGATAGAAAATATGTTTTGAGGAAGAAACTCCCTCACAACCCTCAGGGCAAGTGTTTTAAGTTATGCCCTGGGGGCATATAAGGTTTTTATAGAAGGCGTTGTCGTAGAAACTTCAAAACAGGCTCATTCGATTGGAAATTCAAAGGCCTAGTACCACTCACGCCGACTTTTTCCCCAAACACATCCAAGCAAAATTTTTAGATAACCATTTTATTCAACGTAGTTGAATAAAATGGCTGGGATACTGAGGGCTGTGATGCTCCCGCAGAGCCCTCAGAGCAAGGGTTTTAAGTTATGCCCTGGGGGCATATAAGTTTTTATAGAAGGCGTTGTCTTAGAAACTTCAAAACAGGCTCATTCTATTGGAAATTCAAAGGGCTAGTATCCTTTTTAATAGTCGAAAGTGATTGGAGGGTAACTAGCCCCTCCCCCCCCCCCCCTCATCATTCCCCCAAACACATCGAATCAAAATTTTGAGATAGCAATTTTGTTCAGCGTAATTGATTTCCAGATAGAAGATATGTTTTTGAGAAGGACACTCCCCCACAGCCCTCAGGGCAAGGGTTTTAAGTTATGCCCTGGGGGCATATAAGGTTTTTATAGAAAGCGTTGTCGTAGAAGATTCAAAACAGGCTCATTCGATTGGAAATTCAAAGGACTAGTGCCCTTTTTAGCAGTCGAAAGTGATTGGAGAGGCTATCTCAAAATCAAAATTTTGAGATAGCCATTTTTTTCAGCATAGTTGATTTCCAGATAGAAAATATGTTTTGAGCAGAACACTCACCCACATCCCTCAGGGAAAGGGATTTAAGTTATGCCCTGGGGGTATATAAGGTTTTTATAGAAGGCGTTGTCGTAGAAACTTCAATAAAAGCTAATTCGATTGGAAATACAAATGGCTAGTACCCTTTTTAGTAGTCGAAAGTGATTAGAGGGCAACTACCCCCCCCCACCCGTCATTCCCCCAAACACATCCGATAAAAAATTTTAGATAGCCATTTTGTTCAGCGTAGTTGATTTTTATAGAAGGTGTTGTCGTAGAAACTTCAAAAAAAGCTAAATCGATTGGAAATTCAAAAGGCTAATGCCCTTTTTAATGATCGAAAGTGATTGGATGGCAAATAGCCCCCCCCCCCCCCCCCCCCC
>JAQQPU010005419.1:5004-28050 GCA_029168905.1 Artemia sp. Kazakhstan ARC1039
TGATAGGATACCGTCTCAGCTTTCATTAGAAAAATAAGTTACTTAATAATTAACTAGGTCACTATATGGTTCAAACAAACACGCAAAATAACGTTAAACAGTTTAGTGTTCCTTGAAAAAAATTGAGGGTATGAGTAAAGGGGTACAAAGACAACAACAAAAATGTCAAAATTATTCAGATATACCTGAAATTATTGGAAAACTGAGTCATAGATTCGCCATGGCATTCAATAAGATCCAAAGAATCTGATTAAAAGGGAGCACACACAAAAGCCAAATTAGGCCAGTAGCCTATGAGAAATCGCAAAATACCAAAGACAATTAACAACTCTTAAAAGGGGGCCCTGGGTCTATCAAACTATTTCAATGGTTTCTCAGGGAATTTGATATAATTTTCTTCTGTCTCCACTTAAAATGAAAAAAATATTTAACCTTTTGGCATCCCTGGTTTCAATAAAAAAAAATAAGGTATTATCACTTAAAAATGATAGCCCCCTATCCCCCCCCCCTATAGGCAATAATTTACAATTTATTTATGAGTCATATTTTGGGGTAGCTTCCGAACAATTGAGTATTAAACATTCAGGCGTTCAACAATTGAGTATTATTAGTATTATTTAGTGAAGAATTATGGTATGCAAAGTAATATTTGGCAGGGAAAGTCACTGGTGATAAATCGCTAGGGGTGGCACCGTGATTGCGTGGTTTTCGGGGATTCGGGGAACCAAATTTTTTTTCGGGGTGACGCATAGATTTTCGGGGAAATAACCGAAAATTCGGGGAAAGTGCAAGCCCTGCTTGATTTCTAATCACGAAAATCGAAATACTAAACCACACGAGAAGGAAAAGCTCCGACTTTGCGGTTGACGCAATAAAGAATTGCCGCAAAATTAATTTAAAGTCGACCGAACACCGCCGCCTCTGTCGGCGGCGGCGCGCCTTTGACACGCCGGCGGCGTTACGACACTTCGGTGGCGTTCGACCGGGCCTCTCGTTGGCGGCGTTCGGTTGATCCGCCGGCGCGGTGCCGGGGTCTAATTATTTCGTATAGAAAGAGGGGGGGGGAGGAAGAATACTATAGCATTAAATCGGCATAGTAAAAAAAAACCTTACGTAAAAATTAACCAATTAATAAGGACCATTTCATTCGATTCAACTTTTATCACTTCCGACTGTGTTACATTGTTGATGTAATGAAAGTTGAGTTCAATGTGGGTTGAATTGAACGGGGGTTCAACTAAATGGAATAAGTCTAAGAGTGGGTTAAGTTGCAAGAGATTTGAGTTAAATGTGCTGGAGATAAATGAGTGCTGAATTGCACGGAGATCTAGTTGAATGATAGTTGAGTTGCCTTGGCGTTGAGTTGAATGGGGTTGACTTTAATGGGAGTTGAATTAAGCGAGGGTTGAGTTAAACAGGGATTAGGTTGAGCAAAGATTGGTTTAAATTGTTTGAGTTAAACCAGGGTTCAGTTGCACTGACCCCCCCCCCAAAAAAAAAGAAGTCAATTGATTATTTTTTTCGCCAATGATACGCAAAATGACGAAGACAAATAGCCGAGTTTTTAATTCTAACCAAATTTTGAGACCTGAAGATATGGCTCTGAGCTTTCCCAAAAATGAAAGGACATCGCATATATAAAATACCTTAAAGTACGATAATAACATTATGTTAATATATCACTTATAATTCATTTATAAATAATATTTATAATATTATCATTTATAATATAATTATTTATTATTATTTATATTATTATTTTTATATTATTTTTATATATTTTTTTAATATTATCTTAAAATTGTTTATAAATAAACAAATAGATTACTTTGTAAAAAAAAAAAAATATAAAATAAAATTCAGTAAAAGGTTTATCTACACTCAATCCTTTACATTACTTTTACATCGGCGACTAGAAAACCAAAACACACTAAACTTTGTTACCAGCAATTTTAGTAGTCTCCAAATAAAGTAACAAATAACCGACATAATCTAAAAAAAATTATACAAATGAGTCGTCCAAATTTCGACTTTAAATAAGCATAGTTTAAGTAACAGTCTACTCAAAATAGAAAATATAGGATAGTGTATAATGTGCTTCCCGTTTTTTGGTGATAATAAATAAATAACAATGTGATATGCACATACGGGAAATATTGAAAATATACAACTACAAAATGATTACCATCTAGTACTTAGTTGAACCAAATTTAAGGTCATTAGAGAACCAATTACCCTTAAAAACTGCTGAAATTTTATCATTTCCTTAAGAAAATCTCAAAGCTCTGCTGAATGGTAAAATACCAATAAGATAGCACGGATGAAAAGGCAGCATCCCGGTAACAGGCAAATCATCCTATATAAATAAATCATTAGTCCGAATGTAAGGGCAAATTACCTTAAATGATAGCTCATACTGTTCACCACCCCAAATTTGTAATCCTTCGTCGTAGCCTCCAAGTTCCCAGAACCATTTCCGGCTTATGGCGAAAAGGCCACCTGCCATCACAGGACTCCTATCACAAGAGTAACGAAAATTATTACATATTGCAAGATAAAGAATGGGTGATGCTCACAGGTAAGTAGCTGTGATGTCCCCAGACCTGATTATAGTTGTTTTGGGGAGGGCACAACTTCGAAGAAACACAAAGATATTATGAACTAATTCAGAAATAAAAATCTAATTTTTTGTGGGGGAGGGGAGGGACCGAAGGGGTTCACCCCCCCCCCTGTACATATGTGTTCAAAACAGAAAATTATTATTAAACATTATACGTACGTGCGTTTTCAAAACTGAAAATCATTATTAAACATTATAGTCTACCTTAATTAAATAGGTTCTTCATCGTAACCTAAGACTTCAAGGCCATCGCGGGATTTATATTGTCAGATTACACTTAAACAAATGCAATACAAAAATAACAAAGAGAAAAGCATGATATTGGTTTGTAATTTCCAAAAAATTTTAGGGTAGCAACGAAACCACTTCCAATATTGCTTGTGTAAGGTTTAACCTGAGAAATTCCTCTTCGCCTCGTTTTTATGACAACGCGGAAATTAACAACATAGTTGAGATAAAGCAAGCCTCAAAATTCAGTTCATAAAAAGCAGCCAATTTTAAATGCAATATGCACATCAGTATCCTTCCTTAATAAAAATTGCTAGTTTATTTGGATCTTGAAATCTATGTTTTATATTACAAGTGAAGCAAAAACCTTCTCAATGGAAATATTAAAGACTTTCCTATTTGTCCCATGTACCTTAATTTTCACAGGATTCATATGTGTCACACTGGTTCCGTAAGTCTAGCCCTTCTTTGCCCCGAAGCACAAATCGGTGGGCACGTAAGAGGACAGGGCATATAAAATTATAATACATCAAAAATTAACAGGGCAATGTAGAAAGCTTGTCTAATTTTCCTTTTAAGATGACAAAAACGTTTAGTAGTGATGTGTCTCGTTTAAACCTACTTATATTGATTTCACTTTCATTCCCTCTGCTTCTTAAACGAGAAGGGGGAGGGCTTTAGAACATGTCAATTTAAGACTCATGTGTGCAGGTAGAACTGCTATTATACAAGCGGTATTCAATGACATTAAAACAGTTTCTTTATATTTTTAGCAGCTAGAACTGCGTTCAATGTGCCTAGCCAGAGACGTAGAGAAATTGGGGGGGGGGGGGGGGGGATTTCGTCAGGCTTCTGCTCTTACTACATCCATAAATGTTGAGACACAAAATATTTCATTCCATTTCTTCAATATATCATTTAAATCACATATTTGATATTAAACCTATTTTAGTTTTCATTTAAATTTATGTGACACTTTGAAAAATGTGGTTGGCAAATAATTTATCTAATAATAATTTAATAAAATATTTTAAGGACCACCTCATTTACAAAGCTTAACATCCCTCTTACACTTTTTCACAGAATTTGATAAACTATTTCTTTATCCTTTATCAAAACCAGAACAGATCTAGAAAAACATGTGATTTGGATTTTTCTTCCTTTTTAGTGCAATTTCTCTACTCCGCCTATTTTATTCAAAATTGGGTCATAAATAAACTAGTATTATTATTATTACTTATTTTCGTTCATTGACTTTATTTTAATTTTTCATGGTTATATGTTTGGATTGTTAAAAGTTGGAAACTATGAGCTCACGAATTGTGAGTCTTTATCCAAAGTTTTATTGTCTGAATCCTCCCTTTATTATTGCTGTTTTATAGTATTATAGTGTTTTGTAGTTATTATAAAATTATAGTTACTATATTGTTATTATAGAGCTGTTTTATAGTACTGCTTGGTCTTCAGCATAGGCTGTTCAAAACTTACACTAGGAACAGATTTCTCAATTGAGCTAAAAAAAAAAAGGCTGCCTCCCCTCATGCAGCTAGTTTTCACATGTGGTCTAAGATTGATTTTCTCAACTTTTGTTGTTGTTGGCTTGTACGAATACATACGAATTTCCTCGAACGCAGCTATACCAGCGACTTCTAAAATTCTCAAGCATATTTGCAACTCGAGTGGGAAAAACGTGTGGACTGCGGCGCATCAGAGGACAGACTGGTAGCTCTTCTTGAAGGCCATTGCACCTCTGGAAGCACAGGAGGACTCAAGATGAAGGGTATTCTAAGGTGGAACTTTCTAAAAATAATCCCAAGAATTCTATACTCAGGGGGCCAGAAAAAGAATCAAGGGAAATTACTCACTTGAACGGCTCTGCAGGTCTTTTTAAGTCTTCAGGAAGAAGAGGAAGACGTTTGTAGAAAAACTCCCAGTCAAAAGCTCCTCTAGCTCCTTCATCTTGGGCACGATATTCAAAAGTCTCAAAGTCAATCACATCGATAAATGGACACACTACTGTTTTATAGTCCCTCGCAATAGGATCTGAAACGCAAAAAAACTAGAGTGAAGTAGTTCGCCAATAAATGCTGGTGTCGTAATTGTATAAAAGATAATGTGTTCAGACAATATTTTTCATTAGTACAATATGTGACCAGTGGAAGACCAAAAAAAGAAACCAAGTTAATGGCCTTTTCAGCTTTTTTTAGGTGTAGGCTATACACATAAAATTTGAATAACAAAATTTGAATATCACGAGAGGGGCATTAGGATTTTAGAAATGCCTAGGTAGGGCATGGTCCAACATTGGTTGGGAACCACTGGTCTAAAGTAATAAATTCTCTAATATACCGAAGAGTTACTAATGGAATCACTGTACCGGAGACCTGAAACTAGAAAACTGATGAACGAGAGACAGCTAATGATGAGCTTCTGTTCTCACTTCGATCAAGACTCTGTCACTTGTGACATTTACATAGCCTATGACACCCCTGAATTAAACATCGTTTTGTTTGACTCTAACATTACGAGATACTAAAACAATGAACCAGAGCAGAGGCCAAAGTTTACCCACAAAGAAAGAACAGAGGCAAAAAATAAAAATGAACACAAAAAGAAAAGGGAAAAATTAAGGAGCACAGCAGTAGGAAACTAAGATTCTTAACTTTCAGTTTATTCAATTTTATTCGAATATAGAAAAAAGAGAGAAGATAGATTAATGGATTCAACTATGAATATAGACGATAGAAGAAAAATACGACAGAATTATCTGATTATCTTTCCGACATGTGCCTAAAATACCAAAAGTAAACACGGCATAAAATCCGTGTTTTAATACATAGTAATTTAAGTTTCTAGACGACAATAAAAGAGTCCGAGAGAGAGAGTTCGTACCGGAAAACGTGACGAAGGTAGGCAAAGGTTATATGCTACAAAGACTGCGATCATACAAAAATCCAGATGGCGCTGACAGTGCAAATTTTTGCAAATAATTCATTGTGCTACAATAAATTATGACAACCGCATTGTTGTCAATCATAAAATTATAGAATACATTGGCTTTTCTTAAATGCTCAAGGGGCTATTTAGATTTTAAAAAAAATCCAACAGCTTATTTGTGTAGATTTGATTAACAAAAGAAGAATTACTCATCTCTCGTTTATTTCTTCTTTGCCTAACACCTCTCACAACAGTTGTCTTTCATTATATCCTCTGTGCGGGTACGGACTTTAAGGGGGGTTGGAGCATTTTTTTTTTTATCCCCGAAAATTTTTTAAAGAGCAGAAGACTTTGTTTTGACAATTGAAATAGTTTTATCTGACAAATAGTCTTCTAATAAATAAGTTCCCGAAAAATTTCATTTACAGACTAATTTATTTCTAGAATTTTAAAAGGCGAGAAACCTTTTACAAATCTGAAGTAGAGTTTGAATAAAAGTGAAGTGAAGTTCGAATTAAAGATCATACAACTGAATGTCCATACCTACATACACAAAAAACGAAGGCCGAATATTGGCCCCAATAACCCTAGGCTCCAGAAATAAAAATCTCATCCCCCACCCATCCTCTAAGAGGCATAGCCGTTGCCACCTATATAAAATCTAAACTTTCAACTTAGCATTACCAAGAAGAGGTGGTAACCAATTATGCATGCATTCAGAATGAGAGTCGAGGAATATCATCACATCTCCTTTGGCAACTCGTGCACCTTCACTTCGTGCCACAATCAAACCACTCCTTTCGGCCAAATGCACCACCTTCACCTTTGGAAGGTTTTTTCTCACGTAATCGTCAAGTGGCTTCTTCAAAAAGTCTAAAGAGGTAGAAGTCATTAAGAGAATGTTAAATAGTCAGGCCACAAGAAATCAGTAAGAACATGGAAAATACAACCCTAAAAACGTTAATAGTTTTTAAACAACCAAAAGAGAAATCATAGAAAATCGCAGTTTTCAGATATGAACAGACCTGTGATGGGTCCAGGCAGGGGGAAAATGTTTTTGTTTTAACATCCTTGTTATTTTGAAGAACAGTCTCCGTGTAAGACGGTCATTCCAAGCACCTTCAGCATCTTGATTCAAGATTCAACAGAGATTGATTATCTGAGCCATGGATGTTCCAGAGGAAAGGTGCAATAATTTACAGCTCTGATGTGCTCCAACACGGGGCAAGAGTTCTTCAAGATGGACTTCTTTAGCCTTATCTCGATAATAGAAGGATTTTAAGGCGAATGAAAACAAAAAAGGGCAAAGCTCTTCTGTATTTACAGCCTAGATAGCCTGAAACAGAGGGACTGAAATAGATTTCTTTACGTTTACTCTTCTTTTTCTTTACGTTTACTTACGGTTACTTTAGATTTCTTTACGTTTATCTCTTTAATTATTTTACAGGAGTTATTCAGGAACTCGGCAAACTGCAAATTATTTTTGCATAATAATTGTGGCAAAATATATCAACGAGTATAATATAAAAAGGAATATCTATTTATCTGTTTTATATTCTTATATTGTATATTTTATCCATTTTTGTGTTCTTTTTTTTTACTATTTCTGTTATTTTTCCTTCTATTATTTTACAGCTATTAGTTCATTGGTTCACGAGTTTGTCATTTGACAAACTGAAGAATATATGTTCCCAAACCCATGACACGCCACTCAAGCCAATCCAGAAAAACATCATTCTAACATCACCCTAAGAAAACAACAAATAAACACGCACTCGTGTTATTTCTTCTTGGAAAAATTGAAAATTCGCATTTTTGCAGAAAAGAGCTTGTAAATTTGTATGTTCTTACATTTTGTTTTTCATCTATTTTTATCGTTAGTTTTTAACTATAAAACCTCTCATACACACACTCACGCATGAGTTCGTGAGGAATAATATCATTTGATAATCATTAAATGCTTCATTAGTAAAAATCTGAGTTAGTGTGTCCTTTTTACATACATTTCCATTATTATCTCACTATATAACTATATGGTATTTCTGGTACCTTTACGCCTTATTACATTTGAAAGGGTTATCTCTCTCCCCTCACTCCCTCTCTCTTGCTTTCTCTGATGTTGGCTGATTTCTAGCACACATTGAAGTTAATTTGGAACAATACCAGTTTCGAATAATACTTTCAGAACTGTCATACGACTATCATCTCGGCATTTGAGAATCAGGGATTCTTCAAGATTATCATATGACATGACCACTAAGACCGTTCTTAATCAGTTCCTCTGGAAAATATCTAGTGTTTTCCTCAGACGACGTATAGACTCTGTATCTTGTCAGACGCTTGTCATACACCTAATGCCTTCAATGCAAAAGAAGTTAGACACTTAACTTCGGTATAAATTTCCACGTCTTTCTAAGATGTGGAAAAGCTATGGATTATCTGATATACTATATCATATACTCTACCTGCATTTCGGATGGCTTTTTGGAAGTCACTGCAATCATAGGCAGCGTAATCGCGCTGCCTAAGTAAAGAAAGATGTTGGCACAATGTATTATTTTTTTTTTTTTTCCTTTAGAGCAGGGCACTTCGTATCGAAGAAGTTGTCGTAGAAACTTCGAAAAGGGCTAATTCAATTGGAAATTGGAGTGGCTTGTGCCCTTTTTAATAGTCGAAAGTGATTGGAAGGCAACTAACACCCCTTCCACGCCCACCATTTCCCGAAACACATCCAATAAAAATTTTGAGATAGCCATTTTGTTCAGCGTAGTTGATTTCCAGATAGAAATTAAGTTTTTGAGGGGGACACTCCCCCACATCCTTCAGGGCAAGGGTTGTAAGTTATGCCCCGCGGGCATATAAGGTTTTTATAGAAGGCATTGTCGTAGAAACTTCAAAACAGACTCATTCGATTGGAAATTTAAAGGGCTAGTGCCCTTTTTAATAGTCAGAAGTGATTGGAGGGCAACGAACCCCCCTCTCACGCCCACCTTTTCCCCAAACACATACAATCAAAATTTTGAGATAGCCATTTTATTCAACGTAGTTTTAAGTTCTGGAAATTAGACTTTTGAGGATGACCACTCCCCAACAGCCCACAGGGCAAGGGTTGTAAGTTATGCCCTGGGGGCATATAAGGTTTTTCTAGAATGCGTTGTCGTAGAAACTTCAAAAAGGGCTCATTAGATTGGAAATTGAAATGGTTAGTGCCCTTTTTAATAGTCGAAAGTGATTGGAAGGCAACTAACACCCCTTCCACGCCAAACATTTCCCTAAACATATCCAATCAAAATTTTGAGATAGCCATTTTGTTCCACGCAGTTTAAAGTTCAAGAAATTATACCTTTGAGCAGGACACTCTCCCTCAAATTTTTGAGGGCAAGGGTTACAAGTTATGCCCTGGGGGCATATAAGGTTTTTATTGAAATCTTTGTCGTAGAAACTTAAAAAAGGGCTCATTCCATTGGAAATTCAAAGGTCTAGTGCCCTTTTTAATAGTCGAAAGTGATTTGAAGGCAACTAACCCCCCTCTCATCCCCACCTTTTCCCCAAACACATACAATCAAAGTTTTTAGATAGCCATTTTGTTTCACGCAGTTTAAAGTTCGGAAAATTATACCTTTGAGCAGGACACTCCCCCCACAGTCTTCACGGCAAGGGTTATAAGTTATGCCCCTTTTATTGAAATCTTTGCCGTAGAAACTTGACAAAGAGATCCTTCCATTGGAAATTCAAAGGGCTAGTATCCTTTTTAATAGTCGAAAGTGATTTGAGGGCAACTAACCCCCCTCTCACGCTCACCTTTTCCCCGAACACATCCAATCAAAACTTTTAGATAGCCATTTTATTCAACGTAGTTGAAAGTTTTGGAAATTAGGTCTTTAAGGATGACAACCCCTCCCCCCACAACCATCAGGGCAAGGGTTGTAAGTTATGCCCTGTGGGCATATAAGGTTTTTATAGAAAGCGATGTTGTAAAAACATAAAAAAGGGCTCACTCATTTGGAAACTGAAGGGGCTAGTGCCCTTTTAATAGTCGAAAGTGATTGAAGGGCAACTAACCCCCCTCTCACGCCCACCATTTCCCCAAACACATCCAATCAAAATTTTGAGATATCCATTTTGTTCAACGTAGTCGAAAGTTCTGGAAATCAGGTATTTTAGGATGATAACCCCCTCAGAACCCTCAGTGCAAGGGTTGTAAGTTATGCCCTGGGGGCGTATAAGGTTTATATAGAAAGTTATTGTAGAAATTTCAAAAAGGGCTTATTTGTTTGGAAATTGAAATTGCCCTTTTTAATAGGCGAAAGTGAGTGGAGAGTAATTGACCCCCTCCCACGCCCACCATTTCCCCAAACACAGTCAATCAAAGTTTAAAAATAGCCATTTTGTTCAACGTAGTTGAAAGTTCGGGAAATTATGTATTAAAGGATGGCAAACTCCCCAGAGCCCCCAGAACAAAGGTTGTAAGTTATGCCCCGGGAACATATAAGGTTTTTATAGTTAGAGTTGTCGTCAAAACTTTAAAAGGGGCTCTTTCAATTGGGAATTGAGAGGGCTAGTGCCCTTTTTAATAGTCGAAAGTGATTGGAGGGTAACTAACCACCCTATCACGCGCACCATTCCCCTAAACACATCTAATGAAAATTTTCAGATAGTCATTGTGTTCAACGCAGTAGAAAGTTCTGGAAATTAGGTCTTTGAGGGTGAACCCCCCCCCCCAGCCCTGAGGGCAAGGGTTGTAAGTTATGGCCTGGGGGCATATAAGGTTTTTATTGAAAGCGTTGTCGTAGAAACTTCAAAAGGGTTCATTTAATTGGAAATTGAAAGGGCTAGTGCCTTTTTTAATAGTTGAAAGTGATGGGAGAGCGACTAACCATCTTCCCAAACACATTCAATCAAAATTTTGACATAGCCATTTAGTTTAACGTAGTTGAAATTTCTGGAAATTTCTCACAGCCCTTAGGGTAAGGGTTGTAATTTATGCCCTTGGAGCATTTAAGGTGTTTATAGAAAGCTTTGTCGTAGAAACTCAAAAAGGGCCCATTCGATTGGAAATCGAAAGGCCTAGTGCCCATTTTAATAGTCGAAAGTGACTGGAAGGCTTGAAATTGTTATAGTAAAGATCGATGTGGGTATAATGTATGATTTTTTGTTGTTGTTGTTGTTGTTGTTTAGACCAGGGCCCTTCGTATCGAAGGAGTTGTCGTAGGAACTTCGAAAACGGCTCATTTGATTGAAAATAGAAAGGGCTAATGCCCTTTTTAATATTCGAAAGTGATTGGAGGGCAACTAATCCCCCTCCCACGCCCACCCTCCCATTTGCCTTTATGTTTAAAAGCTAAATGTTGCCTTAAGATTAAATCAAAATGCACTGTGTTAATGCTAATTCCCAATAAGGCATCTCAGCAGTATCCCAAGAACGACTGAGGATATTATGTTCAAACTTTCGGGGCTACTTCTGCTCTTAAAATTTAACCAAGTCAAAATTGCGTAAGTGTATCCAACCTATCAAAGACAGTAAGCAGATTATTTTGCGAATGGTATCAAGATTTCCATTTCAGGTCAAGTAGAGGAGGTATGAAACGAAATTAAACACTACTATTTGCGTCAAGATTTTTAAAAGAGCTGAAAATTGCTGAAAAATTTTCTCCAGCATACAAATAGCAGACCAAACTATAAAGTCTTGAAAAAACGATAAGATTTAAAGTATTATTTTCTTCTTCCCTGAAAAGACTATGTCAATATAAAACGAACAGAAATTTATTTTAAAAAAAATCCACAAAATAAGTTTTTCAAAGAAAAGTAAAGAACTCAATTAAACAAAAAATGAGCAAAAATAAAATCAAATAATCTACCAAGCGTGAAACTACCACAAATCAGCATCGATAAATAAATGAAACCCAAAACGAGCAGAAATTAACATAAGTTGGGCGCAAAACCCCTATACCTTCCCAAGGCCAGAACATAATTTGCACTTTACTGAAAAAAATATAATTGTTTCTACTTTTATAACTTTAATAAATCAAATAATATAAACATTTTGATTACTAAATATCAGTATGTATATTAAACTGACAATGCACATTCATTTGTAATTTTTTCAGTAAAGTGCAAATTATGTTCGAATTTTGTGCGAATTTTCTTTTGATTAGTCATTTTGAAATTAAAGTTGCAGACAGGCAATTTGCTACATATGACACTTTTTCTTAATTTATAATCCAAAATGAAGCCAAAGAAAAAAAACGTTTGGCAAAACTCCTATAGCATTTATTCTACATAGAATACAATGTACTAAGAAAATAATAATAATAACAATAATATTATAATATAGAAAGTAGCAATAGTAAAGATTTCGGAGAAAAATAATGTATTTTTTAACAATAGTTGCCACAAAAAGCGAACAGGAAAGACCCATCTCATTGTGTGCTTCTTTAAGTATCAGTAAGTTCAGAATTTCCCCCAAAAAGTGTAGTTAGCCATCTCCAGTTTGGCTAAACTTAAAAATAGTTCCTATAAATACGCTTTAGCCATTTCTTTCTTCTCGCAATAAATATGATGACGGAAGCAGAGTACATCGACAAGACACTTCACCCTATGGATCTATGGAACCCGTCCCCCCTCAGACGAATTTCTTCAAAAGAAACCAAGTTTTGGAGATATTAGATATTTGTTTCTAAAAATACAAATTTTCCACATAGTCATTAAGACGGATCAATACTTCAAACAATATCTACAGAAGCGGAAACATTTCCTTGAATTTGAGGAACGATCAACGCAAATTTTAAGGGAAATGTAGCAAAACATATAAAAAAAAGTGTCCCAAAACAAATTAAAAAAAGTGTCCCAAAACAGCTACTGGTAAAAAAAAATTTGGTAATTTCACAAATGAAATAATAAGGACAAAATGCAAAAATTAGTGAATTACAAACAAAAATTAGTATATATGTTAATGTGAAAGATAAAAGTTTGGAGAATGTCGACTTTCACAACATTCATAAAGTCAACATTTTCCATTTCGGTCTTTCAGGGTAACATATATACAAAACAAGATTATTAAATTCACTAAGTTCACTTTGTAATGCCCAAATTAATATTGGCAGAAATAAAGGAAAATTTGGTAAAATTGTTAAACTTACATTAAATTAATATGTAACTTTATAACATTAGGTAAAGTTTATAAATTTGCAACGAACTTCTTTGTACATTTAGTAGACATTTTAGTACATAGATAAATTTACAACGAAAGATTCAGAGCAAATTTCAAGTAAAAGTTCATAGAATTGACATTCCGTTTTTTTTTCTTTTTTTAAATAACCTAGTCAATTTGGTCAATTGTTGGCGCCTTGTCATATTGCCCGCCCCCCAAGATTTTACTCTAGATCCGCCTTTTCAAAATATTTATCATTGTTGTACAAATAATATTACAAATCTACTAGTTTCTAAAAAAAAAACGAAAAAAAAACTAGTAACTGCACTAAAACTTTATTAGTTATTTGCAATAATAATTAGAAAAAATTACAAGTCCATTTTTACTCCCTCCTAGTAAAAATGCTAAATAATTTTTGTAGTGATCGTGAAAAAACGCTTCGAAGCATTTAACGGCATTGCATCTCCAGCCCACCCCCCCCCCCCCTCCAGGAAAAACGGTGTTCATTAAGTATGGGTAGAATTATTAAGAAAATGACTCAAATACAACGCGTCTCTTTTTTTTTTGGGACATTATAATGGAATTACGGTGAATATAATTAAAAGCAATTGCTAATTCGTTAATTTATGCCTTTCTTTGCGATGACTACTACCGAAGACTATTGCGAAGGCGATTTGTTTGCGAAGAAGATTTAATATATTACCTTTGGTACTGGCATCGTCAACAAGGACTATCTCTATCAAATTAGCTGGGGCTCTAGCCATACAGCTATAAGCCGTCCGAAGCAAAGTGGACCAATGCTCATTGTGAAAAGGCACAACAATACTAGCTGTTGGTAACTCAGCTAAATATTTATTGTTCTTACATCTGAAAGAAAACCATAATTAGGTTTCAATTAAAAAATAGAGTAGTCATACCAGGACACATCTAAGGAGATTCCCTCCATTCCATCGAACTCATTGACCCCCTCGTCCAAGATTTTGAAAAACATCTTCATTTTTGTAAAAATGAAATAAATATTTTAGTTGAAAAAAAAATCGATAAACCAATAAAGACAAGAAAAACAATTTCCTTTGCACAAATGTGTAAATTACGTTTTGCATTCCTCTCCTCCGTAAGTCTTCTTAGAATAAGGCTTTATTTTTAAACTTTTCACAAGCGATAAATCGCCGAATATAAGTTCGTGTCACAAAAATTTATAAAGTAAACAATAAAAATCACAAGCAAATCAATAAATTAGAATCAGCGACACCAAAACATTAAGAAATATAAACAGACAAAAATATAGACAAACAAAAACATAAACAATTAAGATAAATATTAGAGTAGCTAAAATAATGTCATATCACATCAGGTCTTGTCATATATTAAAGGTAAAAATTTAGAGTCATAAAACGGCATATAATATAATAAGTCATAAATCGGGAAAAAAATTATAAAAATAAAGAAAAATAACAAGAGTGTCAACAGAGTATAAAAAAGAATTCGTTAAGAAGTATTGGAGGTGTTGAGGATTTGAGTGAAGGTTGGTATAAAGCTGTCTAAATATCTTTTTATTTTAGTCGTTACAGGTTCTAGAATGGGGATGGGATTTGTCGCCTCTCTTAAGAGAGGCTTCCGTTCAGGATTATGGAGAGGCGGAAAAATATCTTCAGTTCAGATGTTGGCTTTCGCATTACCACCAAAACAAAGGCACAGATCATGTCGTCTATTTTCCAGGGTTTTGATTTTAAACTTTTCTAAGAAGTTGGAGTAACACAACTTCCATTGAATTAATGTCCCTGACTAATTATAGTACTTAAGGTTATTTCAAAAAATTAAGATATATATCTTGTTGCTTTAAATACCTGAATTAATAGAAGTGCCTCTGCTCTCATTCTTAAAGCTTTTTTAAGAGGTTTCCCAGGAGCAACCTATCAAAGAGCCAATCACAGCGAATAGTAACCGAAAACTTAAAAATGCATAAAAAGAACTTTCTTTAAGACCTGCCGTTTAACGCTGAATCACGAATGGTAACTATTATTTCAGTTCATCTTAGCAGTAAAAGGTTATTGCAAAAATATTTGCATGTGAATTTCTAAAATAGCTTAAAATTCATCAAAATGGCGCCAAATCAAAAAGAAAATAAACCGATATTAACTACGACTGGAATTACAATAGCCAAAAACACTAAACGGAGGTTTTCAGTCCCTAAATTTAAAAACCCGAGATAATCATATTCTAGCTCTTAAGCCACTGATGTGTCCCTTTTTTGCATTTTCTCCCCTGACCTTGGTTTGCCCCCCCTCAGATCCTAGTTTGACCTCCTTAGCTGAAATTTAGTTTCTTCAGAACTCTCGTCAAAACTAAGATATGCATGCATAGTTCAAGCATCCACAGAAACGGGTCAGTTTTCTTTAGTATATCTTTACTTTCATGGTAGCCTACTATGTGGCTCGTTTTTCAGTTTTCACTGTCATTTACACTTGATTTAGGAAAATTGGATCCAACTTTGCCCCCCCCCTCCCCCAAGATTTTTACGACATTACGCCACGGATCCTGATTACTCAGCCATAAGAAATATAGCTTGACGTCAGTGAAATTCTCTTTTAAATCTTTTTTTCACAATTTCTAGCATTCTATATCTGTTTTGTTGTAATGCTGTTTTCTCACAATAGATGCTCCGATTGCTCGGCCCTGATACTTTTCTCGGTTTTTCTTCCGTTTAGCCTACTCACTTGACCTATTTCCCCTTTCACTATAAATGTTTTCACGAATTCTTGGAAAGGAGCGATACCTCTAAAAATGCTGCTTGCTCTTTACAAGGTTCCAGCTTTCAGTGTGGTGTACCTAATGAATGGGAAATGCGGCTTGTTTGATGTTTGCCAAGAGGGATCTTATTTGAACGGAAATTAAAGTGAGGAAAAAAAACTAATATTCCTGTGCCTATTACATACATACAAATAACCAATACCGAAGATTTTTTTTTAAGATCTCAGGCCTTAATAAAGGTCGGAAAAACAGGTTAAAGGTTATTTTGTTCTGGGAATTGCAAATTTAGCCCATGGAAACTCAAGTGCCACTCCCTCTGCCTAAGATGATCCCTTCTATATTAGTGTAACACCCCCCCCCACCTAAAAAAATTTTTGGTTTGGTAAGAATAAATTTTCAGGAAACCAGAATAAAAACCGTTTTGCTTTTAATGTAGTTGATTCATAACGAAAAAAAAATATTAAGAACTAGTGTAAAGGGTCAAGCTAAGCTATTAGAGTAAAACGCAAGTGAGAACATACATTCATAACAGAAATTCATGCATTGATGAATAAACCATCAAAATATGTAAATATTTAACCATAATCAAGTATTCTCCTGCTGTTGAATGCATAAATAAGTCGAAGGAAGATACGACGCTGATCCCGAAAGTAAAGAAAGTGCTTGTATAAACTGTATTTACATTCTACCTGATACTTAGGTTACTTCTCTACGTAGCTGTTAAAATCTTACAGGCATCGAAAAATCATTAGCAAGACACCATCTCTTACTTGCTACCTAGTTTGAATGATGTCGGGTATGGACGCAATAAATTAATGCCCCTATTATTATGATAGGGGTTGAGAAGAGTCAATACGATGTCCAATCACCTGTTTCTGAATTCTTGTCACGAAATTCAAGGAACCCACGCTGGGTTGTTTTTGTCAAACATATTCAACACAGGAAATTTCGTATTAGACAGTTCTTGGAATTTATAGAAAGAATGACTGTACCCCTTTAAATATGAATCGCCTATTGTCTTGAATTTTCCTTTCAATTCTGCCTTTGAGCTCATCAGTCGCAGCAGAAGCCCAGCCCGAATGTTTCTTCTTCTTCTATTTAACAACAGGCGGGCTTTTCAGTAATACTATTTAGCCCTTTTCCTTTTGCTTCACTCTGTGGGCTACAGAGCTACTGGCTTGATTGCCTCATATTTATTAGATATATTCAGATATCTTTCAGCAGATCTTTCGACTCTAGGAGTTCAAATATAAGATGATAGATGTCGATTTCTATGCTCTGTGTGCAGGTATAGTTGGCTAGGCTCTTGGCTGATAGTGGGATTTTGTGGTGTTTGAAGTATTTTAACAGTTTACAAAGCAAGGTATGTTGTGCAGACGTCAGCATATTACATTCAAATAGGCAATGGTCAATTGTTTCATTATTCATATTCCAATGCCTGCAAAGAGGGGACAGGGGAATTGAACCACTTGAATTAGAAAGCTTATATGAGAATGCAAGGAAATTTAGTCCATTTGTTCCAGAACGAATTCTATGATAAATTTTAGAAAGATACTTATTGGGAAAGGAAGAAAGGATAGGATTAATCTTATTAAAATTAATATCTGATAGCCTCCATCGGTAAATATCTCTAATTGGGATTGGTCTCCCACTTGGCTGGTCATTATTTATAGTATTTTTTGCTATTTCATCAACCTGATGATTACCACTTATGCCAGAGTGGCTAGGAATGTACTGAAAGTAAGTTTTTATGCCACTTGAAGCAAGATTATCAATAATACTGTGACAATGATAAGTGTCAATGTCCAACTTATATTGAGGAGCTGAGGCCAGCAACTCAAGGCTTGATAAAGAGTCGGAATAGATGATAATATTATTCGAATTTTCAATCAAAGGTTGGTTTTGCTTAAGGTGTTCTAATGCCATGATTATGGCATTTAACTCAGCAGACATTATAGATAAATTATTAAATAATCTCTCGCCCATTGCAATTTTCAGGTGAGGAAGGAAAACACCACTTGCAACCTTCTCATTCATTTTTGACCCATCAACAAATATTTGGAAGTGATTATTATAGGTAATTGTATTAAGTTCTGCAAATTTTTTCTGGACAAAAGCAATGGGGGTTAAATCTTTATTCCATTTTGAAAATTCAGTATTTATTATGGGAAATGACCAATTCCATGGAGGAGATTGGGGGAAAGTAGGTGCAATAGACTTTGCTGGTACAGGGAACTTCTTTTGAATATTGGCATACTCATCTGCAATACCTCTATACATGGCTGGATTTCTTAACCAATTATGTAATGTGTGTGAGCTATTTGATTCAATTTTTGTAAGATGTTCTATCAAAAGAAAGCTACGTCTCTCCCTTATTGTTATTAATCCACTCTCCATAAGCAGAAACTTGGTGCTTGTGGGTTTCCTAAGACCAAATATGAGACGTATTATATCATTTTGTGTTGTTTCAATTTTTTGCATCTGGGTCTTTGCACATGCACCATAGACAATGAGCCCATAGTCAATATGGGGTCTTATATGTGATTTATAAAACTGGAGTAAGGTTTTCTCCTTACAACCCCAGGGTGCGGAAAGAAGTCTTTTTAGTATATTTGCTTTTCTATAACATTTTTTATTGTGTTTGAAATGTGGAGGTAGAAATTAAGTTATTGGTCAAGCATGAGACCTAGGGATTATCTTGACTTGGTGGGTGCAATGGGTAAATCTGAATGTTGAGAGAATTTTTCAAACTGGAAAAGTGACTTTTGCAGATTTTACTGTGCTATTTGAAAGGTGTTGCCAGATGACCATAGCACCAGATCATCAGCATATTGTAGATTCGTGTGGGGTAGGTTCATGTCCCAGAGATATAGGGCAAAAAGGAGGCAACTGAGGACTGCTCCCTGAGGTAGGCCTTTGGATATTGTCTTTTGGGGTGAAGAGACTGAACCAACACAAACAATGAAACTTCGCACTTCTATGAAGGATTTAATAAAGGATACTAGCTTAGGAGGTACTCCAAGGTTTGCAAGTTTATTTAAAAGGATTTGGTGGTTCACATTGTCATAGGCTCCTTCAAAATCTAGGAAAGCTGCCACTAGGATATTATTTTTTGAGAAAGATTCATTTATTGCATTTGTTAGCAAAATGAAAGCATCTGTTGAGGAGTGGTATTTCCTGAATCCAGTTTGAGTGTGTGGGATCATGTTATTTTTCTCAACAAACCAGAGGAGTCTGTGATAAATCATTTTCTCCATTATTTTCCCCATTACAGGTGTAATCATTATGGACCTATAAGACTCAGGGTTATCTTTTGGTTTATTTTTCTTTAGGATTGGTAGGAGGGACGAACATTTCCATATATTGGGGAACCTAGAAGATGCCCAAGCGTGATTATAACAATTTAGCAGTTCTTGTTTGTATGAAGGTGTGAGATTCTTTATCCATGTAGGGTGTATATTGTCATAGCTACTGCTAGTTTTGGACCTAATATGATGTATTGCATTATTCAATTCCTGGATTGAAAATGGATTAGTTATGTACTCGGATCCTGGGCGTGGTTGGTAAGTAGGGTTCATAGGAATTGTGGACAGTTTGCTTTGATTATTTGATGTTAGCTTATTAACAAAAAGAGTTGCAAATAGGTTAGCCTTTTCATTATCATTGTCATAATGGGTGTTATTATGTATAAGCTCATACAGGAGTGGGTTGGGAGAAGTCTTTTTCCCACATATGTGGCTTATGACTTTATGTATAATTGGCTCATTTGTTTCTCTGGAGATTATTTCCAAAATTATTCCAGTATTTATATTTAGCATCTTTTATAGTCCTTTTTAGATTAGATTCTGCTTGTATTTTTTTAAATATGTAGTAGGTGTTGGTTTTTTTATGAATTCTGTCCTAGCTGCCTTTTTTATCCTCCATTTATTTAGGCACTCATTTGTCCACCATGCTTTAGGAATTTGTTTAGGGAATGTTTTCTTACGTGTTGTCCTGGGGATAGCATGATTAGCTGTATTTATTAGTAAAGATGTCAACGCTTCAGCATGTGTGTCAACTGTTGTGTTAGAAATGCATGAACTTTGGGTGAAACTTGTAATTTCATCATTTAGCTTATTTTGGAAAATAGACCAATTTGCTTTAGTGTTGATATATTTGGATGTATGAGATAAAGTTTCTGCAGGTTCATTTAGGGAGCAAACTATAGCAAAGTGGTCTGTACATAGACTATCAATTTTATTTATGTAAATTTTGTTCAAGAAATTTAAAGACACAATTTGTAGGTCAATTGTGGAGAAATTGCCACTTTTGGGGTTGAAATAAGTATTCAGGTTTGGAGGGGTAGCAACAGCTAATTCATTATTATTTGAAGTCATATGCTCAATAAGTTTACCAGCTTTATCTGCTGGTTTATTCCCCCACAAAAGGCTGTGGGCATTGAAATCACCACAAATAATGATATTTTTTAACATATTATAATTATTTATATAATTAAAGAAATCCTTGGCATCTGTAGTTTGGCCATTAGGGTTATAAAAGCTTATTATGTAGGTTTTTAAATTATTCAGCCAAACACTTATACCAATTACAACAACATCATTTTCAAAATCTGGAAAATTGATGCCACAAAATTTTATATTATTATTAACTAATAAAGCTACACCACCTCCTTTTCTCTCTGAAGATCTATCCTTTCTCAGGATAGTATATCCCAGAGACTTAATTTGTTGATTTTGGGTTAAATGAGTTTCCTGGAGGCAAGCAATATTAATGGAATTATTATTCATAAATGATATTAGTTCATTTAGCTTATTTTCTTTGAGTGATCTTACATTCCATTGGAGTATTGATAAATGTTGTGTTGTTGATTTATTCTTCATATGACTGTGTATCAATGTTCAGCTTTGTTAAAAGTAAAGCAAGATCTTTTTTTTCTTGAATGAGCATATCATCTGGGATGTAGATTTTTGCCAATTCTGCAATAATTTTTGTTTTCTGTAGTTGATGTATGTTCATGGCCTGAACTGCATTACAGTTTAGAATGAATAAGCATATATTTGGGGATTGCATTTTTGGTAGTGCATCCTGTTTGTTGGTTAAGGGATTGATTCCTGGTAGTGTTTCTGGTTTGTTTCTTCTTGGGAGGGAGGGCCAGGCTGGCCTCATCTCACCGGACAAGGAGGCTTGTTGGCTTGGTGATTCCTTCTGATAGGGATTTGAGCTAGGGGGCTTAGAAGATGGCGTTTTATATGGGGTGCTTGATGCATTGGGGGCATTTGACTTGGGGGTTTTGGTTGGTTTCATTACAGGCTTTATTTGGTATTGTTAGGCAGCATTTGCTTCCATTGCTGCAAAGGGGTATGGGATGGCCTTCTCTGTTGATATTTGGAGTGTTAGAGCTCTTTTCTTGTATGCAGGGCATAATGATTTATTTGTAGATTCATGTGGGCCTTTGCAATTGATGCATGTAGGCTGAGTGTTGCTGCAAGTTGTCAGCTCTTTAGGATGGAAAGATTTACAATTACTACACTCTTGGAGAATTTCATTGCATTTGTTTGTCGTGTGTCCCAGTTTGAAACACTTCTGACACTGAATAGGCTTAGGTTTGTATTCCTTGTGTGGTTTGATTTGCCCAAATAGGAATAATTTTTCTGGGATATCAATTTTATCCTTCAGTGTGAATAAGAAGGATCTACTAGTTTTTAGGCCATTAGAGTTAGGTTTTCCAAGTTGGGTACAATCCTCAACTGGGATTGTGTTTCCAGCCCTATCTGAAAGGCCTTCTGTTAACTCCTGAGTAGATATCTCTGGGGGAACATTATAAACTACTATTTTTGTTGGTGATTGTTTTAGGTTCCAATTAGATGCAATAATTGGGGTATTCAGAAGGGATTTAAGGTTAATTATTGTATCTGCTGATTTCTGATCTTCTACAAATAGATATCTACAAATAGAAATAGATATTGCATATCTATTGTCATTTCTCTTTGTCTTTTCTCACGCTAAGTTGAAAAAAACTAGGGAAAGAAACCGGTTTACAGTGTGTCAATGCATGAACAACTTGAGCTGTAGGGGGTATATCATACAAGTACCAAAAATATTAACATTTTATAAAAATTAAAAATTTTATATAAAAATATAAAAATTAAAAAATACAAACCTTTGATTCTTTTGAAAGTCAAATATGATATAACAAGACAAGTATGTTTAATAGGTTCAATTATGAATATTGACAAAGTGTCCCATGGCGCCTTTTGAATTACGAAAGCCAAGCTGTTGTAATTGTGAACATTTTTTTGTGATTTTTCTTTTCTCTTTTTTAATGAGGAAAACTTGCCAATTTTCCAAACAGAGGAAAGGGCATCAGTAATTCATAATTTTAAAATTGAATTTTCCTATTTGGCATCAGATTTTTGTCTTTTTACCAAAGACTTTATTTTATAAATTACTATTTTAAATAAATTATAATTCCATTTTACCAAAATGTAATTTCGTAATACTATTATATGTCATTTAGAACTTTCCAATCCAGTCCCCGCATCAAATCTTCTGCTCAATAGGGATTCTCTTGATTATGACTGTAAGTAAATAAAGATTCTTACTCAGCATGTCTGATATCAGGAAGGCTGCGATTCAATGCAATCTGGTCAGAGGCAAACCCATTAAATCCATTAACCTTATAAATTTCATCCTTTTTCTTTTCCAAGTCAGGTGGTAAATGATATGCTTGGCCGTGTTCGCCAGGACCAGCCCTTTTCTCATCTGCTTCGATCAATTCATAATTGTGCCAATCAATTACTTTGTTTGAATGCTCCAACTATGAAAAAAAAAATTAGGAGACTTTCTTGATAATTTCATGCTTTTGTCTGCTTTCACAAAATAAACTTCTGAAATCAAAATCTTTCGAGTTTTTATTTTTAATTATTGTCACATCCTAAGATTAGCCTCCATTTTGTCCACCTGAATTCTTAGAGCATACACTCAACATATATCATTACCCCCACCTATTCCTTCTTTCCTCCTCTTTAATTTTGAGTATCTATATCAATTATGTTATAGCATATTCCTCAAAAATCTTTCAAAAAGGGTTTTTTTCTAATAAATAAATGATCTAATAATTATTTCCAAATGAAATTCTGGCATCTTCAACCTGCATCTATTTCCGGTAATTTTGTTGGTAAAGAAAATACAGCCAAGGAAAATGTTGTTGGTGCAAATGCCAAATTTTGGGTTATGAATAGTTTCTGGAATTTTTAGCCATGAAGAATGGAAAGGTACAATCAAAAATACTATATCTGTGAAAATTGTGAAGTAGAGGCATGCCAGTATGTCCTTTGTTTACACTCAAACCTTATCTATA